>NDXB01019048.1:0-11587 GCA_002631895.1 Agapornis roseicollis
CAGCATCCCTATAGGCCCCCTTCAGATACTGGGAGGCTGCTATGAGGTCTCCACACAGCCTTCCCTTTTCCAGGCTGAACAGCCCCTTACAGGATGCGCTGTCTGACAGTGAGTTTATGGGTTTAGTTGGGTTTATGTTCATAGTAAGAATCTCAAGGTGGCACAGAGGATGAACCATAGATGCTCTTCTTCCCAGCTAAAGCAGCAGCTGGGTCCAGTGGTCCATACTTGTTTCCAGCCTGAGACCTCCACAGTGCCCGAGCAGANTAGCCTTCCCTTTTCCAGGCTGAACAGCCCCTTACAGGATGCCCTGTCTGACAGTGAGTTTATGGGTTTAGTTGGGTTTATGTTCATAGTAAGAATCTCAAGGTGGCACAGAGGATGAACCATAGATGCTCTTCTTCCCAGCTAAAGCAGCAGCTGGGTCCAGTGGTCCATACTTGTTTCCAGCCTGAGACCTCCACAGTGCCCGAGCAGAACTGGGGAGGAACAGATTCACAATCACAGGTACTAGAGGAACCAGGCTTTGAAAAGCATTCATGTGACACCAGAGCCCTTGATCACTGCCCATGAAAGCACAAGAGCACTTCTATCACCCCTGTCCTCCAGGGAGCCATGCACAGCTAAACCCATGACTAACACAGATTTCGGCCATGTCAAGTACCTGTGGACCAGGGTTGTGCTCCAGAAGATGCTCAGCAAGGACAACACCATTGTGCACATCAATGTTACCCCAAGCTAAGCAGTGTAGCCTTTGCTTCTTGAGCTTAATTGTAGCACTAACCAGAGCTAAAATTATCTCCTGAGCTTGCTGGAAAAGGATAACTGGTTCAACAAATGTGAGATCACATCCAGGAGTACTAATAGCTATTAATGTGAAAAGAGAGACAACCTCTGAGCACAGTACAGCCAGCTCCTGTTTATCCAGACAGGAGAGCTGAGCCATTAACCCTAGACGCACTCCTAAAACCACTCTCATTTTTCACTGATGACATTCACAGCCTAAATTACACTCATTGCTATCCCAGTGTCTGCTATATCCAGGTTAACTTTCCCCAGTTACCCATTCGACAGCATTTGGAGGGGCAAGCATTAGAGGTGAAGGGTATTTTCCCCTGGATCTGTGGCTCACGCTTCGAATGAAACAAACACCCCAGCTCACACAGCATAGTTTTTAGTTCTGGTTTAAGTTACAGCTCATTCACATGAGGGGCAAGGGTGCAATGGCATCCATGGGTGCTGACAGCTGCAATCTCTCTCAGCTGGATATAGTACAGTACAGCAAAGGAGACTTGGGGTCAGTTCAGCAAGGAGGTGATTAGGGAGGTGAAGTCAGAGCAATGCAGTGGGCTACTTTGGGAGCCTTGTATCATGGTCAGCATGATGTTGTCTGTTGCCCAAGATAAACCCTAAAGCGAAGCAGATGACATCTATAATCATTATGGTACATGAAACTACAGCTCGAGTGGGTGGTCACATTTCAAAGACATGACAAGTTGAGGCTGCTCTGCTTAGGATGCACTACTCACTTGTAGGAAATCAAGGTAGTGTTTGCCCACCACTCATCATGACAACTGTCCTTCAAAGGGATGACCCTTTGCTGCTTGTGAACCATAAGCAGAACAATTATTACCCACAGCCACAAGAGGACAGACTTGATGCAAGGAAAAAGGGTGGTTCCAAGAACCACGTTTGTGCAGAGAAGCAAATCAAGTTTATAAATGAAGGAATAGGCATTTTGACACAGGATCTTTTACAGGGTTTTCACCACTAGAACTGATTTATTTCCTTTGGCTCCAATGGGTTTTATGATTAGCCCTTATGTAGATCAACATTTCAGTTTCCATACTTGCTCACAGGGAATTCACAAAGTGTCCTCTCAGAACACCTTTTTTTGTAACTGAACTGACTCAAAAGGGTCTTTGTTGGTAGAAGCAACTTGTGTAAGGATATCGGGGGTGCTTTGATATTGAAAGCAAAAGAATTTCAGATGAGCATCCCTGTTTAAAGTCCAGAGCCATAGGTGCACCTTTTAAATGAGGATGGGATTGAGAAGATCCTGAGCGAGTAGCACCATCTCTTTACCTTGCATTCTCTGCTCCATAGACCCATCTCTGCTCTTGTATAAAGGGCTACAGTACTCACTGTCCCACAGCCAGGAGAGGGCTTCTGTAACAGTGTCTCCAGGCATACTGACCATGGTGACACCACAGGTCCCCAGAGGGCAGGGGATCCTGCATGGCTGCTCAGCCTGTTTTAATAGCTGGAGAATTCCACCTCTTTTCCAGCTGGCTACAGAAATGATGCCAGCTCAACGTCTCAGCTTGATCTACATACCGAAAAGTGGAAAAGCATCTGAGCAAACAGCAGTCCTCAGGGATAATGAACAAGGCAAAACCCAATGGGTTTGACTGTAACTAATTGCACTGTCAGCAAAGGCTGGGGAAAGCCTCTTGTCCCACATGTGGGCACACACCATGCTTCTGCATCGCTAGTTTTGACTTTCAAATCACTGCCTCCTGTGTCAGCCTCAGACTGCTGCTGCTATTACTGATGCTGAAGGAGTTCAATAGCCATTAACCACTAAACCTAGACTAGCAGGAGCCAACTGTTACCAACACTGCTATTTCCAAACAGCATCAGCAGGCTGACAGGTTTTATAAGGGCTGTTTCATGTGGTTCTACAGCAGAGAACAAAGCATCTTGCCTGACAATTTGTCATGTGTGGGTTTCATTAAGTAATGATCACAAAGCCATTTAGCATTCAGCACAAGCACGTATCTGACTGCATGCTCAAACAACTTACCTACAGATCAAATCAGGACTTCAGTGTTAGAGGTAGGAAGAGGCATTCAGTGTCCCTTTCTTTACAGAGTTCAGAATATCACTTCTCCCATCATAATTCTTTGACCTGAAGAGCTTTTTTTCCCACCCCCAAGGACTGTCTCTCATGGGGAACACAAATAGGAACAGAAGGAATCATTGCTTGTCCCTGCAAACTTGCAGTGTAAATACCCAATGCAAAGTACCAGGGAGTACTTCCCATGCAGTGATGTGAAGCATGGAACATTTGGCAGTTTACCCAAGATGAGCCTGACTGAATCAGTGGCTGAACTGGAAATTAGAGTTTAGACCATCCGGTTCTCAGCAGATGCTTTCACTCATCTCTGCAAACAGGCTTGATAGATAAAGCAAATATCTCTGGACCAATACTGGCTTCTGCTTGGAGGAGCACTGTGCAAAAAGAACTCAAGAAAATGTCTCATTATGGGACTACTACAGAAATTACTATTCACTCAGAAATGAGATTACCCTGTATCACCCTGAAAACACATCAAACCCTAGCAACCACACTGAAAGCAGTGCTTTGCTCTCTTGATAACAGAGAACGCTTCCAGTTAAATTCGGCTCCATTATACCCATTCTGCATGGCTTTTGGACCCTCGACCCAGCAAGCATCACAAGGCTTTTACTGACAGTTCTCAGAATGCCACTCATCTAGCAAGGTGTTAGCTATAGTTGAGGAGCTGATTGTCAGATAACTGGGGTTTGTTGTTTTCCCTCCTTTTAGTTTTCATGGCTTTGATCATTATATCACAGCACTAACTGAGCAGTTGATAAAGCTCATCTTCTAGCTGGGATGCTATCAGAAGTGGACCAGACTGTAGACGAGAAAGTACACTCTCAGTGCTACAAGGAGAATGGATTGTATGCACTAGAGAGATACTCAAAGGTGTACAAACATAACTCCTGCAAAGGAGTTACTACAATGAAATATCACTTCTTCATGCAGTAGTGTGCTTGTTGACTGCAGGAAAAGAGGCAAGTTTCAAATGACAGCTGTGGCTTGTGGCCTTATAAAGTGTGGCATACACCACCATTGTTTCCTTCCAACTTTTTAAGTCTACACAGAATAAAACTTGAAAGGAATCAGCTCAGATTTGTCTCTGGAGAAGTCGGATACTTCACTTGAACAACAGCCCAACTGCAGCACTCCACCCTGAAGCAGAAGCACATCGCTGTGTGGAGATGGAGGCCTTGCATGGAAAATATTTGCTAGCACTGAAAAGAACCAATGCTTCGAGGTTGCTTGTAGGCAGCTAGTCTCCAAAATAGCCACCTATAGGTTAGAAACAGTACTGGAAAAGGAGACAGCCTTCTAGAAACCTCGAAGGGAATACCCAAGAAAACCAGTTTAGTGGTTTCTGCTGTTTAATCAGTTCAGCTTGTTCAGTCATGATAACATGTTAGAGTTCAACCTCCAGAAGTGATGCAAGGAACACTTCAAGATGCATTTACAGTGGTGCCCAGCGGGAATGAAAAGTACCTGAAGAGCTTTGATACTTTCAGGAGCAACCTATAGGTGTTTTACTGGGCAGTCCCCTTCCTCCTTGATCAACTCAAGGAGCTTTGTCCTGTTTGATATCAACTCTGTGCTAACAAGCTCAGCATCTGAAGACTCAGGGCTTTAGAAATTAAATAGACATAGCACTGCTTTTTGAGTGTTACCTTACATCTGACACACTGAGCCTTGCTCTAAATGACTACCTACAACCTGTGCAGAATCACTGTCTCCAAGTTGTGTGGTCTCCACAAGCACAAACAAAGCCGTGTTTGGCAGTTTAAGCAATGCTCAAGAATGACAGTGCTCTTCAGCATGGGATGTACCACACAGTCCAGCACAGCAGAAGCCACCGAGTCCCACACATCTAAATCCTCTGGATTACACCATGAGCAGAGAGCAAAAACGAATGGGCCAGCACAGACAATGACTTGTCCCCCCAGCTTCTCATACTTACACGGATCTTTGCTAAGTGTTACTTAAATGACAAACGAGCCTTGTCCCACAACTGCTACATCTTCTTTTCTACCACTAATCGTAACAGAAGAAAGTGACCTAAAATATAGCAAGAAAATATTAGAAATGACCATATGGCACACCGATCCCCTCTCTCTGACACAGGGTCAGCTCCCTATTATGGATCAAAGGCACAACATGATACAGCCCAAAAATCTTTCCAGGAACATGTGTAAAAGCATTTTAAAATGCCTTTTTAATTGTTATTCTTTTAAAGATGTACTTACTGGCAGCTTTTGATGTCAATACAAAAGCTTTGTTTTAATCTTCAGTACAAGCCAAATTAATATTAAATTGATGAACTCTAAGTTACAGCAAATCACAGCCATGTAATTGCCAGGGGAGGTTTATGCAGATTAGCTGCACAGAACTGAAACTTCTAAGTATCATTTTGCATGGGCACATTTTGCTATCTTCCTGTTTCACTTCAATGTCAATGTGTACATTTGCAATGCATTGTTTGTATATGGCACTAGAAGTGGAATAACATCCCAAACTCCAGAGTGCTTCCACTTCAGGGGGTCTGTAGAAAGAAATTGCTTAAACAGTTACACACATACTGGAGGTCTGAGATTAAAAGTAAAGCATCAAGTGAATTAAATGACTCTACAGCCCTGAACCTGAAAGCTACTCTAGTAGAGAAACCAGATGCCAAGAAGATACCTTCAACAGCACCTTGGAGAGCAGTTCCATGAGGTGAGCACTGGATGGGTCAGACACAGAATGATGCCATTTGCAACCTGCTGCTATTCCCACCTAGCATAAAAACCCCTCTACATTGTACACCTGCCTTTCAACAAGAACTGTATCTACAAGCTTTATGTTTAAGCTGGATATATTGCAGACGGCCACTTCAAACTGTGCTCTCTTTGAACCCTTAACACACAATCTGTGCACACACAAGAGTTTGGTTACATCTGGTGCACTTTTTCCCCCAATTCCACCAATAATCTTTCCCAAAGGTAATTTTCCACATTCAGACATTACTAATTATAGAGGAATGGTTAATTTTCTGGTTTATTTTTATTTCTGGAGAAGTCTTTTCATCCTGCGTTGGCCATCAAAGCAGCCCAGTCCTTTCCCACTACATTTGAGGCCTAGAAAAAGAGGTAACAAGATTTGCTTTATTTTTATGAACAGTGCTTATTAGTGTGGGGCTTTTTCCTAACCAGTCTAGGTTACACATTCAGAGGACAGCAATGTAGTAAGACTACGTTCGGTCTATGGAATATTCGCTGAACTGCTAGCACCAAAGGGAGCAACTGAGCTGTATCCAGGTCTTCTTACATCTGGAAAATGTTGATATATGTAACTTGTCCTTTAATTCCATGTTCATGAAAGTGCCTGTAGATGAGAGACATAACACCATTTCAAACACTGGAGTCCTCCATGGAGACGCATGGGCAGACGCTATGTACATGTCCTAAGAGCTCACTCACTGATAGCCCCAAAGGCTGCCAGTGTAGTCCAGAGTCAGTGTTCATTGTTGGTTTATTTCATTTCAAAAAGGACCAAACACATTGTTCTGACAGGGAGATCTTCAACTCTTCAGTATCTTCTTCAGGAGAGGCTGCTCTGGTCTCCCATAGAAGGAAACACAGCAGCTCGTGTTCTGCATCACATGAAGCACTCGTGCAACTCTTCTGTTCCTAACCTGCTCCAGAGACTGCGAGAAAGGTGAAACTTCAACCATGATATATTCTGCTATGCTGCCATCCAGCTGGAGCCGTGCTTCCAGGTCTGCGTCCTGACTCAGGAAGTGGCAGGAATTCCCTTCAAGTAGAGAAATCCCAGCAAAGAAAAAAAAAAGAAGGAAAATAAACAAACCCTCTTGGCCCATGGCAGAACAGGAAATCCCATGCCAGCTCCTCAGTTAAAATTACAGCAAGTCAAGTAGCTGATGCTTTTCCCCTCTCCTGGTAAGGGGGATGAGACATTGTTCTCAAGGGTGTTCTGTCGTGCCTCGCTGATCAAGCGACAGGCCAAGTCCAGGAAGAGTTTTTCCACATTATCCGACTCTTTTGCTGAGGTTTCCAGGTAGTACATATCCTGTGCTTCGGAAAACTCGGCAGCTCTCTGCTGGGAGACTTCCCTCTTATCAGCTAAATCAATCTTATTACCTGCATCGATAGAAAAGGAATTCATTTGGCTTCCAAAAACAAGAGAAATGGAGGTTGGAAAGGGATAAAGAAGAGTTTGGTGTTGTACATACGCATGGACAGTGGTTTTGATGTGAAAATCTAAGTTTTTACCCTCTCTTCCAAATAATGGATTCCCTGATACAAGTGATTAAGTTCATTTAATATCAGCTCATTTAGTGCAATATGCCCTGTGAACATCCAAGTCAGTTAGATCTAATTTAGCACCAGTGCATCTGTTTGCTGCTATCAACCGAGATTAAAGGATTTCTATTACAATATCTATTGAAAATTCTCCTGTTCTTGCTCTGAGCAGCACTTAAAATGTCAATTATAGCATAGGAGACACTAAATGTGATATTTCTCATGTCATTACAAGGTTTAAAAGAAGCCTGGCACAGGAGGCAGCTTTCCTATTTCAATATTCCCATGAAGGATTTGGCTGTTGAGGCTGGAAGAGGGCTGGGCCTGGGGAGCACTTGCAGAGAGAGGTGGGGTGAGGAACCAGCCCCTTGAGCTCAGTTCAGCAGAAAGTTGATTAAAGCCTCAAGCAAACATCTGATATGATTATACCCTATTACTGGCCACTTCACTGCAAACGTGATGGTTTTGCCATGAATTAATCTTATCATGAAGATAACAGACCAGGACCTACAGGAACAGGGGGCTGTGTCCATGGACTCTGCAGTTTCAGGAGGAAACATCTCCTGGGTCCACTTCTATGAGCAATTTGGATACTTGGTGGGAGGAAAAGACTGCACTTTCATTGGCAAACCACATCTGATTGCCCTCCTCTCACCTAAGATGTCCCTTCTTTCCTGATAAAACAGTTTCTTGGACCCACTGCATATACTGGTTACCTTTCTAAACAGATTATCACTCAATACAAGTGGTTTATGGGTCTCACCATACAGGTACAGCAACCTGCAGGCATCACCAGATTGATGAGATCCGAGCTGGGAGTCACAAGGGAAACTGCTCTATTTTTGGCTCTGTTGGTAGCAGCTCTTTAGTCCTATATAGGACTGAGTGGTGAAGTATCTACTCCTGCATGCAATAGCCTTCAACCTAAGACAGGACCACACTTCAAGCAGTGGCTGTGGTGTCCTGAACACCACCATCAGCATCTTGGGAGAGTGACTTTTACAAGGGCCTGTAGTGACAGGCCAAAGAGGAATGGCTTTAAACTGACAGAGGTGAGATTGAGATGAGCTCTTAGGCAAAAGCTCTTCCCCGTGAGGGTGCTGAGGCGCTGGCACAGGGTGCCCAGAGAAGCTGTGGCTGCCTCATCCATGGCAGTGTTCAAGGCCAGGTTGGACACAGGGGCTTGGAGCAAGCTGCTCTGGTGGAAGGGGTCCCTGCCTGCAGCAGAGGCTTGAAACTAGATCATCTTTAAGGTCCTATCCAACGCAATCTATGCTGCGATTCTACAATTTGGAGAAGGCATGGTCCACACAGTGGGTTTAGGGCTGTACCCACCTACAGTTACAACTAGTTGGCAATGAGATCGTCCACACCAGTTCCAGCATCCAGCACCGTGAGTTCACACAGATGCCCCATTTTCCTCCTGCTCACATCCCCATGAGCCACCAAGCCCTTGTCACACACCTCTCAGCCCCCTCACCACACCAGCCCGTGCGGGACCAGCATCACTTACCCACGAGCACGGTGATGACCTTGTTGCTGGCGTACTGCTCGATCTCCCGCAGCCACTCGGGCAGGCAGCGGAAGGATTCTTCACAGGTGATGTCGTAGGTGAGGATCAAGGCGTTAGCGCTGCGATAGTAACTCTGTGTGATGGATCGGAACCGCTCCTGCCCCGCCGTGTCCCAGATCTGCAGCTTTGGGAACAACAAGGAAAGGTGGGAAAAGGGAATAAAGAAGTTAACTTCTTCTATTCAATAGCAGCACTGTTTGGACCTATTAAAACCCCTTCAGGGTAAAGCCAATGGTGGGAAAGCACTTTGCTTTTCTCCCTGTTGGCTTCCTTTCCCCCCGAGTGTTTTGTTTGTGTTCCTGCACTAGTGGATTGAAAGGCAAGGCACAAAGTTAGCTGGCACTGCAGCCAACAGCCTCTGGAAGGCACAGGTCTGTGGGTTTTCATATGGCTTCCAGTGTCTCCCTTTGCTGTGGGCAGAGCTGCTGGCCTGGAGTTACAACAGAGGCGATGGAGAAAGAAAGTCACTTCTCCTGCCCCTGAATTCCAACTAACAGCAGCATCCAAAGATGTGGTAAATGCTCCATCTCTGGCAGTGCTCAAGGCCAGGCTGAACAGAGCCTTGGGTGCCATGTCCCCCCTAACTATTCTATGATTTCATGATCCATCCCAAGAAGAACCAATAAAGCTTCTCTTCTAGCTCCCAAAGCTAGCCAAAGTTATGCTGAGATGATGCATTGATGGAATTGAACATCTCAGATGAAGGCTGATCCAAGGGCTCCAACACATTTCATCTTTACAGCTTCATCCATCCCGCTTAGCTGCTCACTGCCTGTCTTCCCAACATGTAGAACTGGTTGACATGTCCTTAACTATATTGCAGACTGGTTTGGGTTGGAAGGGACCTTAAATCTCACCCAGTTCCAACCCCTGCCATGGGCAGAGAACCCTTCCACCAGAGCAGGTTGCTCCAAGCCCCTGTGTCCAACCTGGCCTTGGGCACTGCCAGGGATGGGGCAGCCACAGCTTCTCTGGGCCAGCGCCTCAGCACCAAAGAGGTCATGAGCATTTGTCAAACCCTCTGGGTCCAGGAAGACAACAAATATGTCCCAGTACAAACTAAACTGACCCTGTTTTTATACTCTGACCATCTGCAAAACCTCAGTTCTTCAAAGAGGCGGTCAGGGAAACAAACATCCAAGATGGAAACATTCCAGCATAAAAGAGCACTTCTCAGCTTCAGCTTGTATTTTTTTAAAGCACCCTCCTTGGAATTAACTATGTGAAAGGGTGGTTTCCAGCCAGAATCCTGCATGCTTTGGGAAGAAAAAGGTGAAGAATTTCAGATTTCTTCCATATATTCAGCATCACAGAGAAAAAACCTTACTCTTGCCCAGTTCCAAAGTCAAACTACCCCAGGTACTCATCATAAATGTGTTAGTTTGAAATAAGAGCTCCCAGTAGCAGCTTTCAGATGTGGGATTGAAAAAGTACTTTTTTTGAGAGAGAGAAAGTGATTTGTTCTGGTTCAGAGCTCCTGGCCACTTTGTGCTTAATCCCTTGGCATAGCTGTATTTAAACAGCTGAACCCTGTGCCTGTAGTTAAGTGACATACAAAACCATAAGTGAAATCACTTGCACATGAAATTCAGATAATGAATGAGTCCCCATTAAAGCAAATCAGCTTTTGAACTTGGGCAGATGGAAAAACACAGCTCATTTTGTTGTTGCTCGGCTGTTTCCCAGGAAAAACATGTCCTGATTGATCTACTGGTTAACTCCAGCTTATGTGTGTTCCACACTCATTGAGATGATATCCAAGCTGACGAAAACTCGATGTGAATATGTTCCTTCATGTAACAGACATAGACAGCAAAAGGGATTGCACTGTGGAGAGGGTTTCTCACTGGCTGCAGTCAGTGAACTGGGTGCAATACGATAGGGAAGAGCCACCAACCTTATAGCCAGTGGTAGAATCACAGAATAGTTAGGGTTGGAAAGGACCTTAAGATCATCCAGTTCCAACTCCCCTGCCATAAGCAGGGACACCTCACACTAAACCATGCCACACAAGGCTTCATCTGACCTGGCCTTGAACACTGCCAGGGATGGAGCATCCACAACTTCTCTGGGCAACCTATTCCAGTGCCTCACCACCCTCACAGGAAAGAATTTCTTCCTTAGATCCAATCTAAACCTCTCCTGTTTCAGTTTGAACCCGTTACCCCTTGTCCTGTCACTACAGTCCCTAATAAAAAGTTCCTCCCCAGCATCCCTATAGGACCCCTTCAGATACTGGGAGGCTGCTATGAGGTCTCCACGCAGCCTTCCCTTTTCCAGGCTCAACAGCCCCAACTCTCTCAGCCTGTCTTCATATGGGAGATGCTCCAGTCCCCTGATCATCCTCATGGCCTCCTCTGCACTTGCTCCAACAGCTCCATGTCCTTTTTATGTTGAGGACACCAGAACTGCACACAATGCTCCAGGTGAGGTCTCACAGGAGCAGAGTAGAGGGGCAGGATCACTTCCTTCGACCNTTTTTATGTTCACCAGAACTGCACACAATGCTCCAGGTGAGGTCTCACAGGAGCAGAGTAGAGGGGCAGGATCACTTCCTTCGACCTGCTGGTCACTCTCCTTTGGATGCGGCCCAGGGTACGGTTGCTTTCTGGGCTGCAAGGACACAGTACAGTCGGCTCATGTTCATGTTCTCATCGACCACCACCCCCAAGTCCTTCTCCGCAGGGCTGCTCTCAATCTCCTCTCTGCTCAACCTGTAGCTGTGCCTGGGATTGCTCCAACCCAGGTGTAGGATCTTGCACTTGGCATGGTTGAACTTCATGAGGTTGGCATCAGCCCAGCTCACAAGCGTGTCAAGATCCCTCTGGATGCCATTCCTTCCCTCCAGCGTATCCACCCAACCACACAGCTTGG
>NDXB01019049.1:0-55810 GCA_002631895.1 Agapornis roseicollis
TGCAGTGTGTGCTTGCAGCCCAGAAAGCAACCGTATCCTGGGCTGCATCCAAAGGAGCGTGACGAGCAGGTCGAAGGATGTGATCCTGCCCCTCTGCTCTGCTCTCGTGAGACCTCACCTGCAGCATTGTGTGCAGTTCTGGTGTCCTCAACATAAAAAGGACATGGAGCTGTTGGAACAAGTCCAGANTCTGGTGTCCTCAACATAAAAAGGACATGGAGCTGTTGGAACAAGTCCAGAAGAGGCCACGAGGATGATCAGGGGACTGGAGCACCTCCCATACAAAGACAGGCTGAGAAAGTTGGGGCTGTTCAGCCTGCAGAAGAGAAGGCTGCGTGGAGACTTCATAGCAGCCTTCCAGTATCTGAAGGGGGCCTATAGGGATGCTGGAGAGGGACTCTTCATTAGGGACTGTAGTGACAGGACAAGGGGTAATGGGTTCAAACTTAAACAGGGAAGGTTTAGACTGAATATAAGGAAGAAATTCTTTGCTGTTAGGGTGGTGAGGCACTGGAATGGGTTGTCCAAGGAGGCTGTGAGAGCTCCATCCCTGGCAGTATTCAAGGCCAGGTTGGACAAAGCCTTGTGTGGCATGGTTTAGTGTGAGGTGTCCCTGCTTATGGCAGGGGGGTTGGAACTGGATGATCTTCAGGTCCTTTCCAACCCGAACTATTCTATGATTCTATAATTGTATGAATCTGTGGTGTGCTTTGCCTCTGTGCCCAGTACTCTCTAATGGAGGTTTAGTTACTGCCTAATCAAGTCTATTTGGAAAGAGATTACCAATGTACAGGAATTAGCAAGTCTCACTGTACAATATGTAATGACCCTTACACTTCTACCCAGTCTGGGTTTTTCCCTTTGTATTCTTTAGACATCTTTTTCTTTCTTTCTTTTTTTTTTCCTCATAGTTAAACACACTGCATTGCGAAATCCGGGTGTGATTCATGGCAGGGGTTAAAGTCCTTTCCAACCCTGACCATTCTATGATGTTAGGATTCCATGATTTCATCTTTCCTGAAAGGGAGCAGCACTCTTAAGCTAGTGGCTAGAGAAGAACTTTTCTGGAGAAGTGGCTTGATTCGTGACAGAAATGAGAGTTGTTATGAGAGTGGGGTTTCCCAAGATTACGAAACCGTCAGCGATAGGGAGAAGATTAGAAGGGGAAATACACATAACCACACATCCAGATATCACGGCCTGTGTGAGAATTCGATCTTAATCTTGAAATCACACTGTAATGGTTTTATTTGTTAATTTATCAGAAACTTTTGTGGGTAAAGTTATAAAAAATCCTAGTAATCTTGTACTGTAATAAAATTAAGATTTTATTTTTTTTATGTTTGTTTTCAGTTGTTTAAGGTGTCTTTTTTCTACATGAATATGTGGCTAGGCTTCAGGGGTTTTTAATACCTGGCAGACTATGGGCTCCACCAAAAGCATCAGGGTTCATTCAAGAGGTACTACTCCAACAGTTCTGAGCATCGGGGGGCGGACAAGCTAAGTCCTGAAGAGGCAATGCCAGCATCCTTCACTGGTTTTTGTAAGGTGCTTTCAGAGCAGGTACCTCTGAATTTTGGTGTGAGAAATGTATCCTTATGGGAAAAGCTGCGGCCATAGCAGTATGCGCCCAAGTGGAATGGGCAGTTGTTAAACTTTCAGTGTCTCACATCTGTTTGTGACAGTGCACCTGCAACTCAGAGTCACCTTGAAGGATTTACCTGATAGTGGTGTGTCAGTAGAAACTACAGTGTAAATGGTAACAATAGTTGAAATCTGTGCATTTCCAGCTAGCGTAAGTGCCACTGTAAGTCCCCTTGCCATACAGCAGAGTCTAACAGGCACTAGTTCAAGATCCTGATTGACACTGCAAAAAAAACTTTCTGGGTGTTGATTTAATAAGGGAGTCCTTTCCTGACACTGACTTCAGAGGGTTTTAAAACTGCTTCATGGGTCATATATAGGTGGCACTTTACATTACATACATGTGAGCTGGACTTACTGGTTTTTGGTTCAAGAGGGAGCTTAAAATTTCCTTTCTTTTCCCAGTTCACGTGTAAATGAGCAAACATTAACAATTTATTCACAACTAGTGGCATTATGTATATATGAAGGTACCTATGTCAGATTTTCTTTTACGATCAGGTGATTGGTCTTGGATAAGTATGGTAGGTGTTTTACTGGGACTGTTAACAGTTTGATTTTACTGGTGTTGAGTTCTCCATGTTTTAACTTGTATATGAATGAGTACCACATACTGGGTGCATGCTGAGGCTGCTGCCTAACTGGTGGTTGCTTGAGTGCACTTAGTTTTTCTTGTAACAATAATCTGTATTGAAAAGTTGGAAGGAGAGAGTCAAATTGACTATACCATTACTTGTTCTATGTAACAAAGGCTGTGCTTTTATAACAGTTGGACAAAGTGTCAAAGATTTGAGATGAAGACGGAATGAAAAGGAGTAACAAGAGCTGCCTTAGTGAACTTTAGTCAGAATAGGATGACAAATATGAAAAATGGAAGGAAAAACGTAATAAAAGCTCATTGATTAAGGAAAATGAGTTGCTTTTCATATGAGTAGATGTACTGCATCCTCTTCTTGTAGCTGCACTGAAAGTGGAAAAGCCTTTGAAGAGACCTCTCATGTGCTGCGGAAGCTTGTGTAGCACAGCTTTGTTGAACTGCTCACAATCATAAAGCCAGCTGAAGAGACCAATCGCTTAAAAGTAATAAAACACACAACACCAATTGTTGTGGTAGGAAAAGACGGAGACCTAGACCTTATGCTTAGAAGCACGGGGAAGGATACACTGCAAAAAACATTTCTGGCATGTGTCTGCTTCACATTTGAGTGGTTACGGTATGTTTTTCTTAATCCTGCAGTGGAAATAATTGGGGGCCAGATATATGCAAACTGGGCATCCAGACTTCTCGCTTGAATAATGCAGAGTTTATCTGCCTCTTTGCTTCATTATGAACTCCAAGAAACTGAAGTTTTTCCTCTTGTATTTATCCATTGAATTGGTTTGTAAATAAATGAGTTTCACTAAAATCAATGTTTATTCATCAATTTTGTAGTTGGAAACACAGAGGGAATGAGTGAAGTGACATACGCAAAACAACCAGCAAGTCAAGGGTTGAGTGAGGTTTGTGGGACTCTAAGCTACATCTCTGTCCCGTAGAAGGATGCCACAGACCTCTGGATTTAGCCTAGAGAACAACACCTTGGAAAAAGCTCAGAAGATAACTTTGTGGAAGAATAATTCATAGAGATACACTTCTCAGAAGTGACATTCTGTCACCAGAATGACTTTTTGTTCCAAGTTTCTTTTGCCCATCTCAGTGCCTCTAATTGCAATCGAGTGACGCTTAGAAGAAGTGTACCTCTAGTACCTCTAGTTATTCTGCTTCCTGAATTCCAATGTGTAACTGTGTTATCAGTAGTATATAACATAATTGCTTACGTGTAAATCTACTGATAGGCAGAGAGGGAAACAGATTAAAAACCAGTTCCAACCCTTAAAGAGCAGAAACCACCCTGTTTACTGAAGTCTTTCAATAGGAGGAGTCATGAATTGCAGAAGCTTGTATACAGCTTTGCTTTCTCCTTCCTACTCTGCATGTCACTTCATTAGTGGCACTGAGGTTAGAAATCAAGCATGCTAAAAGGAAACATGCAATTTGTCACTAGTCTGTGGATTTTACCTATCACTTTTCTCCGTTTTCGCGTGCTGAAATTGTGTTTCTTCATCTATTTGATATCCTGGGTGAAATCAGGTAAGAACCATTAGATTATTCTTTGTGATGTATTCTTTGCTTTTATTCAAACATTAAAAGAAGTAGTATTCCTTCATTTAAGTTGGCCAAAATATTTATACCTTGTGAATTATGTCTCATGGAGCAGACAGTTAGTAAAGAGAATTTGATCACTTTGAAACGGAGATGTAGGTTTTCATTTTAAAATAAATAGAACAAAGCCTGATACTTTATCTCTGGCTGTACTTTGCACCCAGACACACTCAGGTATGTGCACTTTGTACAAAGTAAAGAGGTAATTGTGAAATAGTTTTAACATAGTAGCATAATCTTATTGTTTACTGCTGATCTGGAAGGTTGACAGGTATTCAAGCTATGTCTTATGCTTTAAATAGTAAAATTTACTTACAAGGAAGTCAGTGTGCACTGAAGATTTTTCCCTTTTCAACCATGGAAGATACGTATAACAAACATACACAGGAAAGTTAAAATTGCATATGAATTGAGTTAAACTGCACATGTGACAGCCCAATGCCTGCCTATATGTTCTGATTGTACAGAAAAGTGGATGTGAGTGCTCCTACATGTGCACGCAAAGGGCAGTTGGGATATTCCTTCCAACAATCAATCAGAAATAGGAGTTTGAAAAACCTCCCCTTAATGAGTCCTTACTAAACTATGCAACGTATTAAATCTAGAAATCTATTTACAGTACTTACCTAATTCCACAGTAAAGACATCATCTTTTCTTTCTTTGTCTATTTACATTCACAGAATAACTGCTGTCATTTCACAGTCATAAGTAAATGAATTGTTTCCCTTTGATGTTTGCCAGCGAGTAAATAGGTTTTGTCAGTTAAAATATTTCCTTGTAATAGATTTCTCAGTTCCATGGACAAAACTGTTCTGTGTCACTGTCATTGCACTGCCTTTAGAAGAATTAATTCTTATTTCTGCCAATCAAATGATAAGAATTCAAAACATTTAAATGGATATGTTCAACATTATCTTAGCATGACTCTTTTATATGTTGGATATGTAGGACTTAATTGTATGGATCAGTGATTAAACTTGGATTTAAGAAGAATATTAGGCAAAAAATAAGTTTCAAGTTGTAGCTTTGAGTCTGAATAGCAAAAATGTAATCATAGAATCATAGAATAGTTAGGGTTGGAAAGGATCTTAAGATCATCTGTCAAGTAGCTGTTTTTTATTTCAGCTATGTATATGACATTTCTGTAATAGAATTTGTGTTCTAGTTTTATCATTGTATATCATTATACAAAAACTAGAAATTAAATGTGATACATTCTATTAATACCTCAGTATCATGTCATATGTATGATGTTTTGCCAGGTTCTTTATTATTTTTTTTAAATTCAAGGCAATTGCAGCTGATCAGCTTTCAGTTTCAGAACCTCTGCTTGGGTTTAAACCAAAAGAGGATAGATTGAGATGAGCTCTTAGGCAGACATTCTTCCCTGTGAGGGTGCTGAGGTGCTGGCACAGAGTGCCCAGAGAAACTGTGGCTGCCCCATCCCTAGCAGTGTTCAGGGTCAGGTTGGACACAGGGGCTTGGAGTGACCTGCTCTAGTGGCAGGTGTCTCTGCCCATGGCAGGGGATTGGAACTGGATGAGCTTTAAGGTCCTTTCCAGCCCAAACCGTTCTGTGATTCTATAAGTCTAATCAATGAAATGAGTTTCCTTCTTGTATCACTGGTCACTTACTAACCTTCACAGTAATCTCAGTCAAAGTTACTTAAATTATTCAGTGTCTAAATGAAGAGGACAGAGATATTTATGTTGAAATAAAATTAAGTCTAACTTTTCTTACATGTAATAATTTTTGCTATTGTGATGAAGATAAGGTATGAAACTTTATTCTGGTTGATTTAAGACAGAATGTTTCAGGCCTTTTCTAAGACTCTGTAACTTCAACCCTGCTCTGGTTGCAAATATCCATTATTTTTTGTGATGTCCAGTCCAGAGGTAACTGGTCTAGTCATTTGACATGTATGGTTTGGCCATATATGAGGTGATTAGTCTAGTTCCCTGAGTGGATTAGTGTTTCTAGTGTCTTTACTGCATGTTAGGTGCTGCAATTCACATTGTTGTGTTTTGTATAGCTTTGATTAGATTTGCTTTATGGTATCAAATACATTTTTCAGATACCTTGTAACCCACACACATACACTTGCCTTTCACAGCTTTATCAACTGATGAGGGCTTGCTGGTTGTTTCAGATGTGCAAATGTTGTGGCTTCAGTTCTCCCTGCCTGCTGCTTGCTGGGAAAAGGAGAAGAGCTACATCTGCCTCCCCTTGACCTCAAAAGTTCTGAGGAATTCAGTTTATTTTAAAATTATTTTTTAAGGAAGTGAGTAGGTACTATTTCTACTTTTGCTTTCTAGAAGTTGACTTGATTTACAAAGTTGTTAATGACAGAAGAACTGAGGAAGGTGTCATCACATATCAGACAAAAGCCTTGCGCAAAGTAATGTAGCCAAGAAGTCAAGAGATGGGCCTATATTTCTTTGGACATAAACCAGCTGACACCATAGTGAAGATGAATGGGCCATGCAGAAGAGCTGTGACAGGCTTCAACGTTGTGCCTAGAATCCTGAAATGGCTTATCCACACAATGTGACCTCAGCAGCCAAAGGCTACTTTTTAAAGGGTTAACTTTCGACCTTGATAAGTACGGTCTTTTTAGGCTCTTTTGAAAAACACCTTCCCCTTGTTGATCCTGACTGGTCTGTAGCTTAGTTTTGTATACCATAGCTACCCAAGTACAGAAATCATAGAATCATAGAATAGTTAAGGTTGGAAAGGACCTTAAGACCATGTAGTTCCAACCCCCCTGCCATAAGCAGGGACAGCTCACACTAGATCATCTTGCCCAAGGCTCTGTCCAACCTGGCCTTGAACACTGCCAGGGATGGAGCATTTACCATTTCTTTGGGCAGCCTGTTCCAGTGCCTCATCACCATCACAGTAATGCCAAATACCACAGTCTTGGGCCAGTATGTACATTGACCTTACAGATTCTTGCTATTGTAACTCAGAACAGGATACTATTTTTTCATCTTCTGTCTTTGTTTCTTGGCAATAGTGTCCTTAAAATTATCTAAAATTAGGGAAGGGGTCTGGGTCATCCCTATACTGTCAGACAGCTGTTTCTTACTGCCAGATCAATGAGACTAAGGATTGACAACTTTGCTACCCTGGCCGAAAGAAGAAGAAACAGCCACAATGGTTTTCCTGTCCAAACAACACACACTAGTTGTGAAAAAGGTCTGAGAACCTAAATTTGGTGGTTTTAAGCAAAAGATCTTACCAACACTGACTATTAGTTCATATTAATTATAGAGAAAATACCGTTCAGGAACAAATGTTGATTTTGTATTAGAAGGGTTCAGAGAAACATAGTGGTATTTGCAGAGTCAGTAGTTAGAATGCATGCTGCTCAATGCACATTCTGGCACCATATGCCAAAGGTCTAGAGTGAAGAAAAAGGAAGCTCTTCACTTGTAGTGGAAAAATGTGGAAGAAAAAGTGAAGAGGTGGTATTTCAGGTGGTATTTCAGGTGGTATAATTCATCAAATGACTATCCAACATTTTTGTCTTTTTCAGATGACGAGAAAAAATGTCCTGAATTCACAGATCTTAATATAGGCAATGCTCTATCTGGAACAGAACTCCAAGTCCAGTTACTGCTGTACACAAGGGAAAACCCAAATTGTTCTGAGAGGCTCATTGAACATGATGTTGCTGCATCTGAGTACCTTAATACCTCCAAGAAAATTGTCTTTGTTATTCATGGCTTCAGACCAACAGGATCTCCACCAGCATGGCTAAGTGATATAAAGGAACTTTTACTGTCTTCAGAGGATATTAATCTTATTATAGTTGATTGGAATCGTGGTGCTACAACTGTGAACTACATATCTGCTGTTGACAACTGCAGAAAAGTTGCAGAAATACTGAAGAACTATGTAGACCAGATGCTGGTAAGGCAGAGAGTTGCATCTGCTCTGAATAAATTTTAATAGCAGAGTTTGGCTGGGAATGGATATTTAAATATCTGTAAAAAGAAGCCCAGTGAGCAATATCAAATGACATTTCTTTACCAAAGTTTTTACTAAGTTTGCATGTAGTTATGACTGCGTATCTTAAATTTTAGCTGAGTTCTTATTTCCCTTTCACTGAAGAATGCCTCCGATTTCTTTACTCAAGCCTGAAGTTTTAGGTCTTCTGGAAGGAGCAAATGCACCAGTGAGGAGGTGAAGTGAGAGATGTCCACATAGTATGCAGCATTAAGATTTTATAAAAGCATTGCTTTTTTTTTTTTTTACTATTAAACTGCTACATTTAAAGATTTTGAATGAAAAAAAATCCCTGCTGATAGATATAAATGTTTGTTCTCAAATGGTATAAACTTTGTGATTCTAGAGGGAGTTGCTAAAATAATTATTGATGCTCATGGTCTTAACTTGGCTTTGAATTCGTTGCTTAATCAAGTAAACAAAACTCATTTATGTCATTGTTAGTTTTATCGCTTGATTTTTCTTCTGTTCTCACTACTTTTCACAGCCATTCTCAGAAATTTTGAATGCTGTGTAGTAAGAAAACATTAATGAGCAATTTGACTTAAAAAAAGCGGTTTTGAGAAAGGCTGGGGTGAAAGAAGAGAAAGCCTATGAGAATCTGTCCTCTGGGACTAGGTATAGTGCTAACAAACTGTAATATGTAAATATATTGTTAAAGAATATAAACATAAAATAGAACTATAAGAATAGTCTCAAACCCAGGGTGAGTTGAAAAAGTATATTTAGCAGTTGTCCAAGTTATCAAAGTGGTGGTCTTGGGGTATATTGTTTCCCACAGCTATCACTTGCATACTTGTAAGCTATCGTGAGGCTTTTGTTAATTCATTCTGAGACACATTAGCGTACCAAATCCCACATAACATCCCATCGCTTTGCAGAGATTCCAACAGGTCTGCTGTCAGTGTTTCAGAGTTCGTCAGTAGTTTTGGTTTTGTTGTTTTTTGTTTACTAAGTACTGCCTGCTTTGTAGGATGGGCATCCTAAGGCATTCCTGCAGGTGTGCATTTCACACAATTATTCTACAGTTCTGTGCTATAAATCTTTGTTGATGGTATTATGGGTTTATCTTCTTTATTGGGAGGATAAGGCAAAGGAAGATAGTTTATTACTTTTTTTCCTAGTTCATAGTTTTGGTTCTTCTTTCTTGTATCTGGTAAATGTCTTCCCCTCCCCTTCCCTGCTCCCCTTCTAACTAGGGTGATATTTTGGAAGAAATGTGACTCAAGCTTCCTTTTTACATGTTTCTAGTCAAAGAATTTCATAATTATTAAACTGTTTAACCAGTACAGAATGGTGAATTGACAAGAACTTTGTGATTTTCATTTGTTTCTAAAGTTAGAGGAATAACTTTGAGTACTGACAGAAAGTGAAAACTAAGTCAGTCTACTGATGTCTGCTCACTTACCTTTGTGTGGCAATGGCTTTGTCTGGTGATTGATTTTTTTTTCCCTAATAGGTGGATGGAGCTTCTCTTTACTCTATGTATATGATTGGAGTTAGTCTTGGGGCTCATATAGCTGGTTTTGTTGGCCAGAAGTATAATGGCAAGCTTGGCAGGATTACAGGTAAGGCTTTTAATCCTGATATATGTATTCTAATGTGCGGTATATTGTTGTCATAGCTGCACATCACATAGATACTAGCACTGAAATATCAACAAATAAGAATTATATGTTTATGTATGTGAGGAAAAATGTATTCATGAAACAAGTTCAGAAAATTGAGGAAGTCTGCCTTCAGAATATAAATTGCAGCTGAAATTTTGCAGCCTGCTCACCTTTAGTCTCTCAAATGAAAATTGAGTGCTACATCCAAATACCAGTTAAGTTAAATGATATGTCTAGTTGACAGAGCAAGTCAGGTCTTTCTGAAAAGAAGTTCAAAAGCTCCTGGTCAGACCACAGGAATCAGGCACAAGGATTTAGTTTCAGTTTAAAGTATCTGAACATAGTGTAGGCTTTAGTACGTTGAGCTATCTTGTATTAGGAGCTTAGATGAGACGTGAAACCTGTGAATGGACTACTAATGGACACTATATTACCTCATACTTGTTGCATGATCAGCATTGCCATTTGCAGGATTAGTGCTGTTGTTTTTTAACTCCAGCCAGCAATCGAACCCCAACCAGCCACTCACTCATTCCCCCCACAGTGGGATAGGAAAAAGAACCAGAAGAGAAGAAGTGAGAAAACTGATGGGTTGAGATAAAAACAGTTTAACAGGTAAAGCAAAAGATGTGTGTGCATGCAAAGAAAAACAAGGAGCTCATTCACCACTTCCCATGGCAGGCATGTGTTCAGCCATCTCCAGGACAGCAGGGCTCCATCATACATAACAGTGACTTGCAAAAACAAATGCCATCACTCCAAAAGTCCTTGCACTTTCTTCTTCTTCCCCCAGCTCTATATGCTGAGAATGACATTATACAGTCTGGATCATCCGTTTGGTCAGTTGGGGTCAGCTGTCCTGGCCGAGTCCCATCCCAACTCCTTGTGCACCCCCAGGCTACTTGCTAGTGGAGTGAGGAAGCAGAAAAGGGCTTGGCTCTGTGCAAGCATGGCTCAGCAGTAACTGAAGCATCCCTGTGTTACCAATACTGTTCTCAGCACAATCCAAAACACAGCCCCATATTATCTACTATGGAGAAAATGAACTCTACCTCAGCCAAAACCAGCACAGGTGCATGCATTGAACACTGGAATACCATCAATGTGACTACATCTTTCGGGACTGCATGAAATTTATGTTTAACTTTTAGGTGCTGGTTCCTAGGGCAGAAGCCATAGTGCTTACTCGAGTGCACTTGAGGCCCCAAATACCTCTTGCAGTGAAAGAGCAGAATGCACTGCAGTTAGTGTGTTGAAAGGGAAACTGACTAAGCTAACTCTCAAAAAAGATGCTAAGCGGAGAAGAGACTGTGGAGCTTAACAGTGTTTAGGTTTTAAGAGAGCAGTTGTTTTCAGGCTGAAAGAAGGAAGTTACCTCTCCTTGAGATTTATAGCTCCAAATCCTCTCTTCAGAGTACTTAAGTAATTTGTTTCCAAAAATGTAAGAAGATCCAGAAGCAAGCCTTAACAAAGAGCATTAGAGACTCTGCACCTCTTTGTACAGTAATCTGAAAACCAGGGCACTTTCTAAGAGTGTGACAGGCTCCAGCTATATTCCGTTGGTTAAGAGTACTCAATTATGCTTTACACAATTCCCTAGAGTTTGTTTGCATCACTGGTTGAGGGCAGACTTGACTACAAGGCTAGGCTAGCAGGTCTGTGTCTTCTCTGCACAATAAGGAGATCCATGTAATTTCTGAACTCAAATGCTCACCAGTAAATGGAATTATATGAGATATTTCAACCGCCTTCTTACAATTGCAGATGTGGATAAATAAAGGCGAAGATTGAGCAGTCTGAACACACAAGGATTATAAATTCTTATGAGACTGTCTTGATACTTTCTCTTCCAAACAAGTTGAGCCAGTGGCCAAACTATTGGAAATATTGGAAAAATGAGATTTAAAAACAAAAATTAAAGAAAAACTTATTTTCCTCCTCACTGTTTGGAGGTTTTGAAAGTATGAAACTAATTAGTGGACTAAACCAATGACCTTTGTCACCTAGGGTACTATGAAGGGTACTATGAATGCAAATTCCTTCATTCCATGATTCTCTGGTAGTTTGGAACTTGGTTATCTTGATCTTGAGAGAGAACCTTTCTAGACTAGTTCTTAAAGCACATCTGGCAGTTAAATCATAATATAAATTTAGATAATCTAAGGTCATGCAATGTCCCTGTCCTCTAGTCAGTGAGAATGTAATTAGGAGTCATCAAAGTGTAGGAATATGTTTTTCCTTGACAGTTTCATTTTTCATGTTTGCTGCTTTTTCTTTTCCTCATTTTGTCTGTGCTCTTGTTGTCAAGAAAAGAGGAGCAGAGCAAACCTCAGCTAATAATTTCACTTTTCAGTGAAGGACAGAAATTACCATCCTGAAATTCACCAGGCTTCAGGGCTGCACAACAATAATTCCTATCCCTAAAATGAATGAAAATCTGCAGTGCTTATATTTCTCAGGATTTGATCCCTAATGCTATTGGCTTATCTTCATCTGGGGAAGTGGGAGATAAGCACAACGTATTATGAAGAGAGAGAAATTCAAAGAGGTGTATTGATCAGTCAAGTTGAAGAATGGAAACCTGAGAAGAACTGTACTGGGGTTTATTTTTATTATTATCCCAGGAATATGAAGAGTCATTGATGAGTAGTGCTTAAATAGAATCATATACATTGGTCTTGTATATATCTGTAGAACCAGACCTCAGGGTTTGTAATTCTAGTGTTATTTTTATTTAGGTCTTGATCCAGCAGGCCCTTTGTTCACTCAAGAACCACCAGAAGGGAGACTGGATCGAACTGATGCACAGTTTGTTGATGTAATCCATTCAGATACTGATGGTAATGACTAATGGTAATAGCTTTCTTATTTGAACTTGAGGAAAGGCAGGAAAGCAAAAGAGAAAGGATATTTCAGTAACATATTTTGTGTTGTCATGTAGATTGCTGTGCTGTTGCTTTCTAACAGTGTCTATAATTTTGAAATCATACTGTATGTTATTATGCCTATTCATCAAAAGAAATTGAAACTCAGCTTTACTAGTAACTTAAGCAGTGATGAGCTGTTTTGTTCAGTTTTTACATAAGTAGCTAGGTTATTGAGTAAGTGAAGCTTGATGGCTGAACCTGAAAATATTGAAATAACTTTCATGTCCAACAGCTAACTGAAAGCATATGTAGATAACCAGATAGTCATGAGTCTATTTAATGTAATGCTAAAGTAGCGATAATGCCAGTCATTTATGTCTTGTTTGTTATAGTATATTCCTTCTGAATATGAAAAGAACAAGCCCGCACATTGAGTAAAGCATGCCATTGCATTGATTTATGATACTGCCATTTCCAAAATGGTTCAGTATTAACATTCTTTTGCTGTGCTAGTATGTATGAACATAGCAGTTGTTAGCATGTGATTATCACTGAATTAGTCCTTTCTGAGGCTGCCCATCTCAGCTGTATCATGTTAGTACACTACAGATCCAGTGCTTAAAGTTGTAAAACACATTATTGTAAGGTTAAACCAAAGAATATTATAAATGTTCAACCATGCTATAATTTGGTTTAATGTTTTCCTCAGAATTATAAGTAAACCTTTCACACCACGCTCATTGCAGTATTTGTGTAATTTCACACCAGTTTCTTTTATAACATTGAAAATTAAGCTTTTAATATACAAATTTGTATATGACTCTTTAAAAAACCTGGGTTTTTAATGTTCATATTATATGAATAAAGATAAGTTGTGGTAAAAAGGAAGACAGGTAAGATTGAGCTAAAGCTACTCATCGTCTTTTTTTGGAGCAGATACAGATTTTTCTACCTTGATATACTGCTCACATTAGCATAGCTAAGAATCCAATGTTGTATGCAAAAAAAAATTGAAGATCTTACTGTAACAAAAATTACATTGGGAAAGAATTTTGTTTGCTGGAGAGAACATAAATTTCATCGTTTTCTTTGTGCAAATAATGTCGGATACACTGAATGGTTGCTTCTAGTTTTTCCTTTTTCTTTTGTGGCAGTAGGAATCTTAACACAAATTATTCTACATTTGCGTGCAGCATTTCACATGTGTGTAATTTTCTTTGTGGGTTTTGTGATTTTAACTCATAACGCACCTTCCATTTAGAGAACAAAAGAACAGTATAACTGCAAAATTTCCCTTTAAAACCTCCATGTTATTTTGTAAGGAATGTAATGATAAATAATTGTCTAGATAGTTCTGCTTATGATTTTGATTCCTGACGGGTTTACTTTAGCACTAGGTTTCAAGAAGCCCTTAGGAACCATTGATTTCTATCCAAATGGAGGAACGGATCAGCCTGGTTGTCCACAAACAGTATTCAGCGGTAAATATGAATGTGTTCAATTAATGAGAAAAGACTGAGATCGAATCAAAAGAAGTTAAACTGAATTCTATGAACACTGCACGTATTTGTTAATATGGGACCTGAGGCCATTGGTTTCTTTCTTTTCCACATCCACTCAGCAAATGAGAAATAACAAATACATTTGACATCTTTTTTTTTTTTTGTATTTTCTTATGAGCATACATATTCCACCATATCATTATTATTGTCATGATAAAATTATATTATAATTTAGTGTGAGGTGTCCCTGCTTATGACAGGGGGTTTGGAAACAGATGATCTTAAGGTCCTTTCCAACCTTAGCTATTCTACGATCCTATGATATACAACTAGCATATAGTGATCATTATTATTCTATGTTTATATACAATTAGGCATGGGGGAAGCTGTTTGTGTCCAAGTGGTTTGGACAGGATCACTTGCATATGACATGGAAGGCAAAGCTTTCAAGTCTTCACTGTGTCTTAGATTCTACCTCATTGGCAGTGATGAACTAAGGTTTGACAGATCCTGCAGCCTCTAAGATTAAAACAGTTTAATGACATGATCTTTTGCTGCAGAATACTGCTTTTTTCACTCCCCAAAATCTTAAGCAAGGTTTCTGCCCATTGTTGGGTTTTTTACTCTTTTTGCATATGTTTAATTTTGTCTATGTTTCTATTGCAGCACCACTAATCTGCGTAGTGGTGCTACAAATTAGAGCTGCTGCAAAAGCACAGGGCTTCCATTTGTATGTCTGTGAGTTTGTGAGAATTCCTTAAGACTCAGGACCATCTTCATCTGTACAGTCCTCATAATTTGTTCTGGTAGGAGAGGAAGGAATTTATTACCCCCCCAAAACAGCCTGCAACAAAGCAAATTTTAACTCAGGCTCATGTTTTCTAGAAAAAAAAATAAAAATCTGTAAATCTGATATGAATTGGGAGACTATTTCTTAAACATAAAACCTTTAGACTTTTCTCTGTATGTGTAATATTCAAAATAGTCTTCATTTTTTTCCTCTGTGTGTGTGACCATCCACTTGGTGGTCAACTAACAAAAGATTAAAAGCAGGGCTAGCTAAGAATGACTCAGGTAAATGGGATTACTTTAATAAACCTTTTATTTCATGAAAATAAAATTACTTCATATTCCCTGAGTATTTTAATTTTTCTTTCTTGAAGGACTTCAGTATTTTAAGTGTGACCATCAAAGATCCGTCTTTCTCTTCTTATCGTCTTTGAAAAGAAGATGCGACATAGTAACATATCCTTGTGACTCTTACTTTGATTACAAGAGAGGAAAATGTGTCAGTTGTGAAGCTTTCCACCCAATGTCCTGTCCAATACTGGGTACGTGTTGTGAAATCCACTCTAGGCTGGGTGAGAGTTTCCAGGAAATACAACCTAGTTCTCTCTGGGGCCATTCCAGAGATGTGTAGTATTGTGTTAAGGGATCCCTAGAGATTGATCACATGCAAAGCTGCATACTGTTTAAAGTAGTTTGAAGTTTATGGCTTTGTCTGCTTTATAGCTATCTCTGCTAGACCCAGGTGTTGAGTGTTCCTAATCTTGATCATTATACTTTCTAGCCTGAAATGGGTTCACAATGTATTTCCTTTCTATAGAGAAACTGCTGCTTCCTAGTTCATCACTTTTACAGGCTTTGACAGTACATTACCATCCCTAGAGCACATTTATTGAGAGTAGTAGTGTTTATAGAGCCTTCATGGTTACTCTGGCTCTTCTTTTGGAATCAAGCTTTTATTTGGAGGGGTTTTTAACCTTTTGGTATTTTATTGCTTTTAGAGAGGATCTGGGGACAGCTTGAAGAGAACTACAATAGTGTGAGCATTTTGTAGTTGTCAGGGTTTTCTTGTGAATTAATTTTTAAAGTAAGAAGTTAACTCTAAATACATAACTTGTGTTTTTTACATCCTTTTATTAGGATGTACACCTATACTAGTTAGATTGGGTTTGAAGAAAAAGCATAGACAGACAGATCTGTATGCTATTTTATAATAAAACACAACTGTAATGGGATCTTATAGTAGGACAGAAAGATTCCAGAACTACCCTAGCATGGTTATTAGCCATTCCTGATGCACTTACAATGAATGCCCAAGCTACAGAGGGAGAAATACTTGAACACTCAGGTGTCATCTGTTTTTTAGTCCTTCTACTTCAAGCTTTCCTGCTTGCTGCCTTGCAGTGGCAGCTCTGCAGCCTGGAACTAGCCTTCATTGTTCAGTCTAGGTAATGAAATTAAGAGGGAGAGAATAAGATCAGCCATTTTAGAAACAAGGACTATTATCAAGGGCCAGAGAAAATAAGAATAGAATTGTATAACCCATAAGTTCTTTCTACATCATATTCATAAGGTAAGGAGCCTTACAGGCTACCTAACATCTTATTAAAGAATAATCACAATTATAGACTAAAGGGTTTAAAAATATTTACTTTAATGATTCAAAAAAGAAAGGAAGAAAGTCTACCTAATGTGAAGCTGTTCTCTAGCTGTTCTTTGCAAATATGTGGGGTACTTTTTTGGGAGTTGTTTTCATTACCTCTGCTGGAGTTTACAAGCACTATTTTTTTGAGTTCGTACTCTAGACTAAACATATTCCAACCATCGTATTATGAAAATTTTAGTGATACTAAAATATCAGAGGAATGAAATTCTTGCATACCAAATCCTATTATACTCAGGAGATTCCTGTATTTTCCAATTCAATTTATTTTATCAGAGAACATTTAGAAAATGAAAGACAAATCTGTCACTTTGGGTGAGATTCTTTTGTGCAATTATGTGTGTATCATAATTTTGTTTAATGTCTGAAATTAAATATTTAAACTTTGGATTTCAGGTTATTATGCTGATAGATGGAAAAAAATGTTAATCCCAAAGTGTTCACCAACGAAAGCTTATTTTGATACCACAGACCAAGACCCATTCTGCAGTGAGTGACTGAATGCATGCATAATGAACTCTTTATGAAATGGCTGTTATCTGTTAGCTGATAGCTGTTATTTGTTAGCTGATCTAGAGTGAAAGCATGTTAAGAGTAGAAAGTTATTGTTAGCTGGTGTGTAAAATGGTGTAATAAACCATGAGCTAAGTGTCAGTTTGTAGACTGGAGGAAGAAGAATGATTGTGGCAGAAGAGTAAGTAATAATGAAGACATTAAAAGCAGTGGGATGGACTGCCAGGAAGAAAAAGGAAGCCAGAAAATGAGAATCAAGTGACAGGGAAAAAGCTGGGCTGAGAGAACCTGCTTAGACTGGATCATTGCTGCCATTTTCAGAGGGCAAAAAATGGGAGATTGCCCTGGGTGGGGGACAACAAAGAGACACCTCTATGTTCCACCCCAGAAGGAGAACACCACACAGCCAACTAAAGCTAGTCCAACTTTTAAAAGTCCATTTCTTCCTCGAAGTAAAACAGTGGATAGAAAACTTAGCTTCAGGATTATACTCTATGGGAGTCAATTCTCATAGCATGGGCTTTAGCTACATCAGTTTAGGTATCTAAATACCCATATAGAGGTCTGGTTTAGACTTTCTTTCAATTTCATTTATTAGCAGACTCTACTATCACAGGCAAATGTGGGGCTACTTTTCTAATTGGCTATGTTTAAGGTTCTTTAATTTGGAGTATGGGGATAAGCTTATGGAGAATTCAAGTGAAATTAAGTTTTCCCATTAGCATTTTCCATTAGCTTTTTCCATTATCTTGGCAAGTTTTGTGACCAGGGACTGAATGCCTCTTTTTATAGTGGTGATCATGCTTACCTACATCACTGTTTCTTCCAAAGGGCCATGGAAAGGCTAACAAAGATGTGATGGATTTTATATAAATCAACTCCTATTCCTAGTGCTCTTTCAGCTCAACCCAAACCTGCTACCACTGTTTTTCCCTGCTCCTGTCTGCTTGGACTTTGCTCCTACATACTCTCAAGGCTGCACAGGCCTATAGGTCTGTCTCCTGATTCATACTTCTAGCAGAAAAATACTCTTTGAAGTAAAGAGTCACTATTCCTATCATCAACTAATGTATACTTTTAACAGGCTGATAATAACAACTGTATCCTGTTAAAGGTCATGCCTTGAATCTTATTACTCCCTATTTTTTTTACAGTGTATAACTACTTACTGGATATTACTACCTGGAATAAAAACATTAGGAGAGGTTTCATTAAAGTTAAATTAACTGACTATGCTGGAAACACAGTAGAATCAGAGATTAATAGGTATGTTGTGCTTTGTCTCTGAATCTTTTTAATCACTTTATAGGACTAATTTTCTAAGTTTCTTAAACCTTTAACTTGTTAAGATGTAAGTCAAAAAGTGTTATGAGATTCTTAAGACTTTTCCACAGCTCCTTTCTGGATATAGCTAACTGTCAGAGGCAATGATCCTCACACTGAAAGAGTCCATTTATGAATTACCACAGGTACCTGTGTGGTGCTGGTTTGAATCCAGTTTAGGTGTCCTTGTTCTGAATGCTCGAAGTCAATACATCTCACAAGATTTTTGAACTTAATAAACTCTTAGTAACAATGAACATTATTCATCTAACACACCCCTGACTCAAAATATCCTTTTTCTTTAGTGAAGCTTCAACATTTCAGCAATATAAAAGAGTCAAAATACTAACTGGATTTAACCAAGACCTTGACAAAATATCAAAAATGTCCTTAACCTTTTCTACAAAGACTGTAATAGGACCAAAACACAAGCTTAGGGTTCTCCAGATGAGGCTGAAGTCTCTCAATAATCCAGAAAGGTAAGTGTTTGTCACGTATCTAAACTGTGTAGCAGCTAAACTGCTCAGGATGTTTCCTGAGAAATGTGTATTTCCCTTTATTGACCTTTTTAATCATGTATTCCCAGATGCATGAACATCCTTCTCATCCTACTAGGATCAAATTTATCATGTGGAAGAGCTGCTCATTAGCATTTAGTGCACAGCACACTTGTGCACGTAGATGTCATGCATGCTGCTTGTTACAGGAGGCGGCTGCTGCTGTCTGGTGGCAATGTATTTACAAGGACCACTTGTGTAGACCAGCCTGACTTATACTTGCATGATTAACATCTCTTCCAGAGGATAAATTTTATTAAGAACTTTTTTTATCCTAGTCCTGTGTTGGTACACAGCTTTTCACACATGAAATGGAGCACTCCAGCTACTCATGTTAATGGAATAGGTTTTTGGTCTTGTTGCTGAAGATAAAGACCTTTGAAGACCAGAATTTGTGCTTGCCTACACTAAAAATGAAATAATCTGCATTTTTTTTTATAATTGTGTCATTAATAAGCTTTATTAATTATATCTGGTTTTAAATATTTCAGCAGTATTGCCATATTTTGGCACTGGAATGGGTTACCCAGGGAGGTTGTGAATGCTCCATCCCTGGCAGTGTTCAAGGCCAGGTTGAACAGAGCCTTGTGTGGCATGGCTTAGTGTGAGGTGTCCCTGCCCATGGCAAGGGGGGTTGGAACTAGATGATCTTAAGGTCCTTTCCAACCCTAACTATCCTATGATCCTATGTTCATTATTTTAAATCTCCAGAGGTACTTGTACAATAGTACTACCAATTATATTTAATGTTTGCATCTTGTGAAAATAATGTATTAGATGGAACAGGTAGGAAATATCCAAGAGTAACAAGAGTATGTTATATTAGAATCATTACATCTGTTTGCTTCATATGAATGGCAGATTCAACAAAGTCAGAATTTAAAATGAAGGCCAATAGAGATAAGTAGTGGTACTTATTAAATAAGTAATGAGTGGGAATTATATTACAATATGAGTAAGTTTAAAGCCAGTATATTTTGTTAACTTGAGAAATAACATTTATTGCTTTCTGATTTAGTATAAATCAGAAATAGTCTAGTAGGTCTATGATAATAGTCTAGTAGGAGTTAGGTATGATCCTTTGTAGACATTATGAAAGCTTGTTAAATTAATCTACTATTTTGTATTTGCTTGAAAAGAGGATAAGATAGGTGGGACAGACTTAGGAAGAAACAGAACACTAGGTAATCAAAATAGTACCCCAGAATGAATACTCATTAAGATATGGAAGACCATAATCTCAAGCTAGCAGGTGAAGTGACATGATTTTATTGAAAAACAGGTGGTGACGAGATATGGTAAAAGCTCTAAATCATATTGTACTTTTTTTTCTCAGCCTGATGGTGGTAAATCAGAAGATAGATTTCATGCAACCCTATCAACATTCAGGACTTTTTTCAGTTAATGACCTAGCAAATATGGAAGATTTTCAGTCAGCAGCCCTTATGGTTTTGAGTTTCCATTCCTGTTACTCTGACTCTTGTTAGTTGTAAAGTAAGATGCACTTGATTTGCTTTAAAGTAGGAACCATTAAAATCCATCGTATGGAGCCTGAACAGATGGCAGTCATATAAGCACATTAGATACTTTCAGATGCCAATGGAAAATAGTGTTTTGAATCAGCTTGTAAAGGTAATTTAAATGCAGATGTTAAAACACTATTGGTTCATATAATTACATAATTGCTCATTGTAATTATAACTACCTATATTTACCTTATTCAGTTACATGTAATTACAACAATTACTTGAATACAAGATAATCACCTAGAAACTGCATTAAAAATATTTAAATTATCCACATAATAAAGTAGTAGGAAAATCCAGGGGACTGATACAGGGATAAAAGACAATAGAAATCTCAGGCTCCCCAGATCTGGGTTAATAGCGGACAGTGGTAGTTTAAGGAATATCACAGACCAGTTGTCTACTGGGCTGTTCCATTATTCACACAGATGGTATGTGAATGTGGGAATGCTAAAAGGTACATATAATTTTTAGATTACTCTTTTGGTCTCTGAGATAAATCCTTCCTGCTCACTCATAAAGCCAGGAAGCTTTCCTAACTTCTACATGTCCAGCTGTCAGTTGTCCCAAAAAGCTTTTGAACCTGTCAGTCACTTAACACTCAATTGATGGGGAAAGTGAAGGCCTTAAAGATACTTTGCTCAGCTACTTTTGGCTTTCTTTAAAGAAAACAAAAACAGGAGTAATAAAAAAGAAGACCTTACTAATACGTTTACTGAACAAGTGAGTGTGGCATGCCCCTGCTTTTTAGTAGACAGCAGGTAAACCACATGGGCTAAGGGACTGCAAAAGCCTCACAAAACAAAAACTGTTTTGTTTTGCTCTTTATCAGTGAACTGAAGAACTTGCTCCTCACTCAGAACTACTCTCCCACAAGGCATTCCTGGTACTCAGTAATCACAAGCTTAGATGGATTGCAGTTCAAATGAGATAGAATATGTCAAAACCCATATGTTTTTATTTCTAGTATACATCATTATGGCTTGTCTAAGTACTGGGTCCCCTGTGGTTAGATAAAGCCCTTCCCAGGTGACAACTGCTGTTGGAGAGCTGGCTATGTTAACACATTGTGCAGCTGCATTGCAAACACTCTTGCAAATGTGCTAAAATACAGCATCATATTGTTATGTGAAATGTTGAAAGTCAACTCAGGAAATGGATGCATATAATAATCTTACATTGTTATAGCTGGAAATTTGCCCTGTGAATTCTTTCAGTCTTTTACAAGGACTATTATAATGCTAGCAGTTTCTGTGCTTTTTATGTCTTTTTTTCTTTTTTCTCCCTGTACAAAAATAATATAATAGTAAACCATTGAATTAAAATCAAAACAAATTGTGGATGAAGGACTGGATGAAATTCTATGCTTTGCATTATACAGAATACCAGAATTTGTCTTGATTGTTTTAGTCATAAAATCTAGCCTTAGCTTTGTAGGGACCTTGCAAAGTTTCAAATTCATATATAGAAATCTGACAGTCCTTTCACATACAGACAGGTAGAGACTTGACCTGTTGAAAATCTCACACTAATGATAATGGGCAACAACAGAAAGGTTTGTCAGGATGCTCTTTCTCAGGCTTTGTCCTTTAGCTGTTTCACTGTACACTACATCCCAGTCTGGGACGGATTAGTGTGTGTTCAGAGCAATATGGATGATAATTCTAAATAAAATAAGTATCATAGCTAGTACTAGTACACTGTTAGATGTGCCATCAGAGGGTACGCTAGTCATTAGCCTGGTCAAGCCAGCTCTCACCATCTATAGTGGCACATGAGGGGCAGAGCTGTGACCTTCTCCCCTAAAAAGCAGAGCATCCATGTTGACCTTGAAAAGTAAGATTCTGTGTGTATGTCTCCCTCTGTATGTGCTCATGTAGTACTATGCAGTTCTGAGTTTTCTAGGTGTTTAGATGGCAAACTATTCTCATGTGTGCTATCATTGCAACTGAATGAGTTATATGATGTGGTGTTCTACTGATGTGGTGTTCTACTTTCCACTGTGGAATGAAAGCAGAAAAACTTCAAAACTTAGGAAACTCAAAATAAATTATTCAGGTTCGGTGTTAACAAGAATTGGGTTGGTCTTGGGCCATTGTTCTGAAGAATTAATTCAAATCTAGATTAATAGCTTTAATGGTGAAATATTGCGTCTTCATGTTTCAGACTAATGTAATATACTTCTTACTCATGCCACTTTGCACCATCCAGCTAATGTCCTGGTTGTTGTTCAGTGTGCAAAGCTACTCCAGAGATATGCAAAATAGGGTGTAAACTTAAACAAGAAGGTATTTCTTCTTGTCCCGAGTACAGTGTCTGAGAGCTAATAAATACTGGATATTTAATATTTCAAATACTGAAATATTTTTATCTAAGTGTTAACTTTTTTTTTTTTCCTACCCTTTGTAGGCTGCAGCTGTGCAGATATGATTTTGTACTGATGGAGAACACTGAACTGACCTTCAAACCTATCCCTTGCCTGGAGAAGGCTACATGAAGAGAGCTTCTATTAACCTAATTTCTCTTGCAGCAGTGACATTTTGATTCTTCCTCAGGATAAGAACTGCAATGAGAAAGGAAATGAGATAAGCTAGATTTATTTTCAGGATCTACCTGGTAATGCGCATTACTTGCTTTGAGTGCCTAAGGGTGAAATGAATTTAAAAGTTCAGGTATCTATGTATTTGAGAAATTTGAATAAAGTAAAGGTATCATGATGGAGAATGTGCAGTGTTCTATTTATTACTATTTGTTAGCAGTGAAGCTAACATATGAATTATCCATATGTTCCTGGCACATTATTTGTCAATTCATACATATATTTAATTATTTATTATTTGTAATGGCTTTTATATGGAAACATAATTATCTGTCTACAAGTGAATTTAATATACTATACATGTGATCTACAGATCTAATACGCATGTGCTGTGCTGGCTGGATAAATGAATTCACAATTTCTTATTATATAATGTCTGTCTCAGAACAGGTGCAACAAGATTTGTGAGCACATATGTAATTTCTCTATTTAAATCAATTATATGAGCTTTATGCTTATCGGAGATGAATATCATTGCAACCATTCAGATTTGTTGTATCAAAGCTATGGACAGGGTAGCAAGGTTTCAGATGCGAAGTAATTCTAAAAGTCTATTCTGAAAAGATGAACTTAAAGATTAAATAAATGCATTTTCATTCAATTTTCATTTGGGCCTTCTGAAATTATAGCTGCTGCTCAGGTTGAGATTGATGACAGCTTTCACCTACTGGCATGTGAACAAGAATAATCCCTACATAAAGATATCCTCCTCCAGTTAAATAAAAAAAAAGTTTTCCAATGTCATATTGCTTTTCCTGATGCTGCTTATTGAAGAACAGATGCTTGTATTTTTCATCTTATGTGTACTCTCCTCTCGTGAGACCTCACCTGCAGTATTGTGTGCAGTTCTGGTGTCCTCAACATAAAAAGGACATGGAAGTGTTGGAACAAGTCCAGAGGAGGGCCACGAGGATGATCAGTGGACTGGAGCATCTCCCATACAAAGACAGGCTGAGAAAGTTGGGGCCTGTTCAGCCTGCAGAAGAGAAGGCTGCGTGGAGACCTCATAGCAGCCTTCCAGTATCTGAAGGGGGCCTATAGGGATGCTGGAGAGGGACTCTTCACTAGGGACTGTAGTGACAGGACAAGGGGTAACGGGTTCAAACTTAAACAGGGGAGGTTTAGATTGGATATAAGGAAGGAATTCTTTCCTGTTAGGGTGGTGAGACACTGGAATGGGTTGGCCAGGGAGGTTGTGAGTGCTCCATCCCTGGCAGTGTTCAAGACCAGGTTGGATGAAGCCTTGTGTGGCATGGTTTAGTGTGAGGTGTCCCTGCTTATGGCAGGGGGGTTGGAACTGGATGATCTTAAGGTCCTTTCCAACCCTAACTATTCTATGATTTCTCATATGCATGTTATCTTTTTCCTTTATTTCCTATGCTGCTGCCATCCCTGCTTTGACAGCAATCCTTGGTTGAACCTATTGACAAATTTTTCTGAATGTCAATGGAGTGGGATGTCCAAAACCTAGGAAATTTAAGTTTTATTGGAAGTCAGCAGCTGTGTTAGAAGGAAGAAGGAAGATAGTGTCCTAAGGAAGGGAAAGCAAGTTACAGCTTCCCCTTTACATTGTAAGAGGCAGCTTCACCATGCTGGTCAGTATGTCCAAAGCTTTGAATCAACCATTGAATATGCTTTTATATCTCTAGACACAGCAAAAAAAATACAAAACTGCAGTCAGACTGGCTCATGAACTCACAATTAAAAAAAGAGAATTATTTATTCTATAAAAATAATGATTACATTGCCATATGTTTTCTCTGCTGGTATCTTACTTGGCTTTATCATTTTACTATATAGTTCTGTTCCTTTCCTATGAGGGAGTCATTAGGAGGTACACAGTACACATTTTTGTCTACTTATATACATGTGTATGGAGGGGTGGGATTTTTTTCTCTTCCCTTTTTGTTTTTTAGTATTTTAAACTGCTGGTTTTCTGCTTGTTTTCTTTCTGCAGGTTTTTATCAAGCCTTGACCTCATCAACCTCAGTTTCCTCTTTACTGATCTCTGAGCTTCCTTTCTTTCATCACTTTGCCTCCAAACACCTGTTTCCTGTATCACTTTACAAAATGTGTAGAGACCTGAGAGTAAATTTTAAATGTCTTTAGACATTGAAATTGGAAATGACTGAAGAATCTTTCAATGGGTGACATAGGTGTTCAGGCAGAGATGTATATCAGATGGCCTCTTAAGTCTCCTTTTAATGATGCTTTCTAAAACTTATCTGAAGTTTTGTGGGTTTATATGCCTCTTGATTTCTTTTAATTTTTCTTTTGTCCCTTATATTCTCAGAGTTTTTTTTTCACTGATCTTATGCCCTATTGTAAAGAACTAAAATACAGAGGTATGAGTACAATTTTTGACTATAAACTTTTATTTCAATTGAGATACTCATTTACTAGTTAATACCTGGAAAAATTAATGAGATTTTATTAGCTCTAAATTGACAGCATAAAGGGTTCATACAACTCTTTCCCGTAATGGAACTGAGTGCTTGTTTATTACCAGAGCTATTATTGATGTAGCTGTCAAATGAGGGTATTTTTTCCCCTGTTTTGTGGATTGTTTACTCATATGGGCTTGATTTTCAACAGATTACTCTAGTTAGAGACACACAAAAGTCCACCTTTTCAGCATTTGCTGGGATTGGCTTTTTCACTAGGAACTATAGCCATTTACTTACTCCCAAAATTAGAATATAACTCTGGCAATGCAGCACTAATATATACTCTTAGGCAGCAATCATAACTCACAGACAATGGCCTACTAGCCTCCTCCATCCTTTGTCTACCATACAAATATACTGGCAAAATGATGTCTACACAAGCAGTTGTGATGTATTGAGTTGTGACACAGAACATAAGACACAAGCAAGAAAATTGAGGACTGAGATACCTTCCTAGAATTTTTCTGTTACAAATGCATGGCATAAATGTGAGGCAAGGTGATGCTGAAAGGATACAACAGGGCGTGCAGACATGACTGACAGTGTGCCACAGTATAAAGGTAATGACAGTATTTCACACATTTTAAACATAAAAAGAGTCAGACAGGAATAGTGACTTGTTGCCTCGATTTGGGTAAACTTTGGGTAAAAAGGAAAGAAGCAGGAGGGTTGATAAGGACGTTACAATAAACAACTTGACATGGAAAGAAACATTTTCCCCCCCATTTTAGTTGGTAATTTTAATTTCATAAGAAGGATTGTTCTAGGCAGTGCATTTCTAGCACATAATTGCACTTCTCAAGTGGCTAAGCACTTGGACTGTAGCCTTGTGTCTCCCAGCACCAGCAAAATATGCTGTAATTGTTTGGAAATGCAGTGCTTTCTATGGCTCACTGCCACATGCTACTTCATACTGAATTTATCAGCTCCTTCCGGCTCAGCAGAGGATGCCACAATCAGGCAGAAAATGAAATCTTCCAGGGAGTTTCCTATTTTGAAGCAAGTGGTGATGGTGTTTTCAGTGGAGCACACTTCTGCATCAGGGCTGAGGAGAGGCTGGGCTCATTGCCATGCTGTTCTGTATTCTCTGTCAGAGTACCAAATATCCACTAACATTCTTCATTTTACTACAAAAATTTGTATGCATGTTTTCATTGGGAAAATTCGGAATGAGCTGAAAGCGCCAAATCAGTTTCCATTGAGAAAATATAAAATGGAGAAATAGGTCATTTCAGACTACTTTGACTTGGAATTGAATATTTGCTTTATACAACTACCCCAAATGCTCCAATTTTCTCCTGGTTTCGTATATGGCAATAAGCACTGGCCTGCTGTGTGGCTTGGTGATACTATTGTGCTTTGATTTTCTAACCTGCAAAATTGTCCAGTCCAGTCAAGAAATACTTTCCAATTTGTAATGATAAATTGTGTTAATATTATTGTGGAAGTTTGCTTGTATCTATTGTGTTTAACCTTAAGGAACAATCTCTATGCACTTGAAGAAAGATGTAGAATCATAGAATAGTTAGGGTTAGAAAGGACCTGAAGATCATCCAGTTCCAACCCCCCTGCCATAAGCAACGACACCTCACACTAAACCATGCCACACAAGGCTTCGTCCAACCTGGCCTTGAACATTGCCAGGGATGGAGCACTCACAACCTCCCTGGGCAACTTATTCCAGTGCCTCACCACCCTAACAGGAAAGAATTTCTTCCTTATATCCAATCTAAACCTCTCCTGTTTAAGTTTTAATCCATTACCCCTTGTCCTGTCACTACAGTCCCTAGTGAAGAGAATTGTAATACCAAAGGGATATCATCAATATATACTTGTAGTGATGAACTCTAAGTTACTTCTATCAAAAGCAACAAGCTTGGGAGAGCTAGTGCAATATTTATATTTAACATTTAGTCACAGGGAGATAAAATCATTAGGGGACAGGTTTATAAAAGTAATATAAGTTTTTTTTTTTTTCTTGTGTTTGTGTTAGACCTGGTTAGCATTTGATAAATTCATCTTTTATGTATACTATTTCAAATGAAATGACAAGAAACTCAGTAAGCAGTAGTAGTCACTGGAGTAAGCAGCAGCTTACTTAGATGAAAACCAATGCATAATACAGAAGATGTTTGCTAGATCACTCTCTTAATTCACAATAGGTTGAAGTGGTCTAGATTAAAGGTATGTAGAACAAGACCTTTTGATAGTTTAATTTGGGATGGCTTTATTGATTTCAGTGATGCTATATACAGTTAAGCCTGTAGTTTATGATCTCTGCCTCAAATAAGGATTGATTTCACATTGGGATTTCTTATTTATATAAAGTGAAGTACAGATATATGTTGGTGAAATTAATGGCTATATTTATATGCAGCTAAGTGGAAAGCAATTTAGTAACAAGATGCTGAAAGGTGATCAGATATCTTTATAGGATAAAGAAAGCCCTGTAAAAACATCTGCTTTTCTTACATGGATTTTGTAAATAGAATTACAGGTTACTTCTAAAGGAGCATTTTAGGGTAAGTAATAATCATATGAGACATTAATGTCTGGATGGTAAGCGATGGACCAATACAATGTAGATGGTATGAGTGTGAAAGGAAGAATTCAGACATGGGGAGCTAAGAGGTTCTAAATCAATATTTAGGCTAAATCCAGAGTAGCTTTCTGCATGTGACAGCTGCCACTGACAGCACTCAGTGGGTACCTCAAGTTACTTTTTCACTTCGAAGTTTCCAAGTTTTCTGCTGAGCATATGCACATGTGTGTACTGGGCTTAGTGCTGAACAGTTTGACACTGTCTTCTAGCTAATCAATAACTCAAGTCTAAGCATGCCAACACCTCTCCCTTCAGGCTGATGTGCATACCTGGTACACATCTAATGTTTTGAACTGAGCTCCATACAAAACAAGTTGAGACAGAATCTGCCTTTTGTTAAAAAATCGTAAGGAAAGTGTTATGCTACTGCTCCCTTGCAGACACATTTGATGGTTAAGATACCCTGTTTGTGGTACAAGTTACTTGTCCATGGCATAAAGAAGATTTAGGTCTACATCTATGGATTCCCAAGGGAGTGGTAGTGCCACCATGCTCTAAGCTATGTTGGGCTGGGCCACTTTTGTCCCTCCTCTTAAAAGTGTGCTGGCATGCAAATGTGACTAAGATTGACTTGGACAGAGAAAACACAGAGCCCAGCAAAGGAAGTACTCCATAGGAGAGGGACTCCTGGGTGACAGGCCTTGCTTCAGGGGCTGTTAAGGAATTCTTTACATTAAATGGTCAGTGTAAAAAGGGATAACCCTTAAAGTCTGTGTTCAGTTGTTCTCAATTCCAACTGAACTGTCTGTCCTTCCTCACAAGGTGAAGCAGCGGCCTGTATGCCTACTGACACAGAGCTCTGGATTTACTGAAGCTGTCAAAGGGGCTCTGCACTGTGGCATTAAAATCCAGTTCTTCAGCCATTGCATCCTTCTGTGCACTGTAGGCATGTAGGAGAGACACACTGATCATGAGCTTTACAACCTATAATGTGGTAGCTTTTAGATAAGCTCAGCTCTTAGGTCCCTGACCTTCTGTGACTTCAGTGCAGCTAGAGACAGTAGCTGTAGACATCAAGTGGCATTGCCTATGAGGACAGGATTGGTAATCCTTGCTGTTGATGTGAGTCTTGACTGCTCATCATATGCTCTAGCTCCAGTACTCAGACAAGTACTGGTACCACCGACTGACTTCCCAGTACTTATCAGAGTGCATTAGGTGTGTTCTGGAAAAGCATCTTTTAAATTAATGTCATTTGTAAGCAGCCTACTCTCTGCATTCTCTGAGACTGCTCTGCAGTTTGAACTAGGATGTGGTGAGCCAGGATAGACCTGATTCAGTTTAAAAGGCTTATGCAGATACTGCCAAAATGCTGTGGATAAAGATATCCATACAATGGGTGTATCCAAAAAGTGGAAAGATGACACCTGTCAAAAAAGTAGAAGTGTGATACCTGTGGCCATTAATTTTATGCCATATCTCAGAATACCAGGCATTCACTTGCTTGGCTGTTTGAATAATGGGGAGGTGGTGATTTTTATCATGTTTATCAGTTTCATGCAGTTTACATATTAATTGTATAGTGTATTTAACCTTGTCATACTTCTGTTTCTTATATTGTTTGAGTAAAAGTGTAGGGAAAGGGCATAATGGTCCTACAAAGTCATCATACAGAGAAACAAAGGATAAACTATAAATAGAGATGAGAAAAATGTGTTAAGATTTTAGAAGAAATGAAATAGTTGTCAGAAGAGGGCAGCCTTTTCACATAAACTATGAACCAACAATAAACCAGAAAACATCTGAAATTATTCCTTTCACTATGGTGAAGCATGACAGCCTGGGGTTAACCTTGTTAAGGGAACTGCAACATGCACAAAATTTGATCACAACAAGAATGCTTCTCTTTTGTGATACATTCATAGGACAGAGACCTGGCTTTGTAGTGTTAGTTTCTTCTTGTTATGTTCAGACAATGGAGTTGGAAATTATTTTGAGTCCACAAAGGAAATGCAATCATCTTTTGTTTGTTTGTTTGTTTTTAGTTAAAGGCAAATGAACTTTGAATACTTTGGGTATTGAGGGAAAATACACTTGCTTAAATACTGTTGCAGAGAGAAACGCCAATATTTAGACTAAGAACTAACAAAGCAATAGCAAATTAAATGAATGATGCTTTATTAATGTATTCTTAATCACATCAATCTGTCTCAGTATTTATTCAAATACAATATGTAGTCATGAAGACTGTTTCAAATAGTGAAATTTATATCATAAGCAATTGGCAGACTACACTGGTTTTATAAAGAACTTGTTCCAGTCCATAGATTCCAGCTACAACTAGTCTGCAATTATTCCAGTGAATATACCATAGAATCATAGAGTCACAGAATGGTTTGGGTTGGAAAGGACCTTAAGATCATCTAGTTCAAACCCCCTGCCACGAGCAGGAATGCCTCACACTAGACAACATTGCCTGAGGCTCTGTCCAGTCTGGCCTTGAACACTGCCAGTGATGGAGCATTCACCACTTCAGTGAAAAAATAGAAAACTTAACATTTGAACTAACATAATTTGTGAGCTGATAGAAGAGAACATGAAGACAGGAATCCATGATTCCTGAGTGGAAGGAGTAGCCTTGTGGCTGTGTCTTTTTGTGAGCAATTTAGCCTGGAGTAAGTCAGGGCAACAAAGTAGGAACTCCCAAACTGTTTAGGAAAGTCTATATGAGAATCACCACTGGTGTAAGTAGGCATACTTCATAGAAATTGAACACAAACAGGACAGTTACATATGTTATATATCAGTAGCTATTGGAACTTTTCCACATTAGGACCTTTACTCAAACTAAAATATCCAGGATCTCAGCAATGCTCATTAACTCTGCCACTGTTGCCAAGTGACTTCAACATCAGAGGCATCCCACAGCCAGCAGCTCAGAGCAGGAGCAGAGAAAGCTTTTATCTCATCTACTTATAGATACTCAGTCCATGGTCTGTGGAAAGAGTAAAATGTAAAAGATAGAGGACAAAGACAAAGACTGTAGTCAACTCTGTAGCAGCAGAGTTCTTTGAACATACAGAGATTTACACCAGTAAAAAAAATATCCAAGTTCCAAACAGTGTATGCAGAAAATTTATCTGTTGTGTTCTAAGAATGGGAACCCCGCTTGCTAGCTATGCGAGACAAGGCAATTTTAACACATTCTGTCTGTCAAAATAGGAACGGGAAGAGAAGGGAAAGGGAGGGAAGGTGTGGGGGAGTTAGTGCTTTTAACTCAGGTTGTTATTTCCTCTTAGTTGATATGTCAATGCATTCCTGCAAGACGTAAGATAGCACAGCCCCCTTCTTTCACAGATCTTCAGTGAATTAGATTTTGCAGCATTTTAACAAAATTAGGAGAACTAGCCTGCAGTGACTTTTTTTCTTTTTTAGGAACTGGCAAGCAATAGCCCTTGCACAAGGGGTATCAGGTTTTTTTGCTGTGTTCAGGAAGAATAAATTGCACTTACCATGTAAATAATCTCTTAAAATATACTTTTAAGTTGAACAAGGTAGAGTCTAATTGAACCTGCTTGATGTTAAAACTTTCTACCTTATGCTTTCTTTGTCAATTAAGAAGAAAGCTTTATGACTCAAAGTAGATTCTTGTGGCCCTCTGATAGGCGAGAGGGGGTGGCAAGTGATTTCTAAGAATGAATTAAAAAACCTTAGGTAACTGAAATAAATAAATGTTCAATATGAAAGCAACGCCACTTTGACTTTGTTTCAAGATAAATGCAGATGTTGGCCAAGCCAATGCGAGGGACTCTAAACCTCTCACTTGTAAATACATATATCAGAAATAACCCTAGTGAAGGAAATTATAATCATAGTATCATAGAATCATAGAATGGTTAGGATTGGAAAGGACCTTAAGATCATCTAGTTCCAAACCTAGACTTATGTTTCTGGAAAGGCAACATAACAGTGGAAATGAAGGAGGAATCATCAACCTTATTTGTTGGTATATCGGTGTATTGAATATTTATTGATGTAATTCTGTAACTCCAAGTCTGTTTTAGTATGTGTCAAATGCCAAAAAAGTCCCCAGATTTCCTTAAGGTTTGGAAATCTACTTTAAGTGGATATTTGGGTCTAGATACTCAGCTGAGTAAGAGCTCAACTCTTTCAGCTAATGAAGCCTTTAGACCTTGATTCGGTAGAGCACTTAAACTCCAGGTGATTTAAGTGATTGGTTAAGATGAAAATTAAGTAAGCATTTAAAAAGGAGCTTACCTAATTACAGTCTCAAGCAATTAAGGATTTTTTGTTCAAAGATCAAAGATTTTCTTAGTGCTCAAAGCTGTCATAAAATATTTAGTTGGTGTATAATATGCATATTATGCCTTTGTTCCAATTAAAAAAAAATACACAGCAAAAGGAAAGGAGTAAAGGGTGCCTAAAGGCTCTACCAGTCTTTTCATTCTCATCCATCTATTCCATGCTCCTTAATGCTTTTGGTCTGTGGTTTCCACCCTTCAGACAAGTAGAAGGGGAAGGCAGAGAGTTAATCATAGCACAGCATACTGTTCAACATGAGGTGCATGCATTGTCAGGTATCTGATGCCAAGACATGCCCCTATTCCTATAAAATATAGCAAGACATCTTCACTGTGGATGAAGAGCAGATGGAGCTTTAGCTTTTCAGTTCTTATTCAAAACAATTCCTTCACTTTAAAGGATTTGATTCCCAGCTGATTTTCCTTAAAGAAACAGAGGGCTGTATAAAAGGTGTCAGGAGCTGTGCTTATGGTTTGAAGGTGTTGTGGTATATATAATGCATAATATCCTATTTTAAGATAGCTGAATTTTGGATATTTTCCAATGTTTTGACTAGCAAAAAACCATGGGATCCTAGTAAGTTCATATTATTGAAGAGACACATATAAATTGGAAATTTTCCAGAAACAGTATGACTCTGCCTGTCTGTTAAGCTCTGTCTCCTTCTTAGCCTGGTTGAATTGGAGGCAGTAGATTTGTATACTTGTCTGTATATATGCATGTATGGTGGGTTGACCCTGGCTGGATCACTGGTGCCGACCAAAGTTGGTCTATCATTCACCTTCTCAGCTGGACAGAGGAGAGAAAATACAACAAAAAGCTCATGCATTGAGATAAGGACAGGAAGAGCTCACTCACCAATTACCATCACGGGCAAACAGATTTGACTTGGGGAAACTGGTTTCATTTATTACCAATCAAATCAGACTAAAATGATGAGAAATAAAACATGGATCTTAAAAACAGCTTCCCCCCACCCCTCCCTTCCTCTCAGTCCCAACTTCACTTTTGATTTTCCCTACCTCCTCCCCTCCAGCAGTGCAGGGGCATGAGGAATGGGTGTCAGTCCATCACATGTTGTCTCTGCTGCTCTTTCCTCCTCAGGGAGGACTCTTCACGCTCTTCTTCTGATACATTGTGGGATCCCTCCCACGGCTTATAGTCCTCCATGAACTCCTCTAATGTGAGTCCTTACCACAGGCTGCAGTTCTTATGAACTGCTCCAGTGTGGGTCCCTTCCATGGGGTGCATCCTTCAGGAACAGGTTGCCCCAGCATGGCTACCTTCCATGGGTTTCAGTCCTTCAGGGAGAGGCTGAGGTGCTACCACTGTTGCTGATGGGCAGCAGTAGGTGCACCTTGGAGCTGTCTGGCATTGGCTCTGTTGGACATAGGGGAAGCTTCTAGCCCAGAAGACACCCCTGTAGTCTCACTGTTACAAAAACCTTTCCACAAAAACCCATTGCAATACAATAAAACCTTCAGTCCTCATACCGATTATTGTTAACTTATCAGTAAGATCTCCAAGCCACCTTTGATTATCAATAGCTGGACCTAATTGAAAAAAAAGGTTTATTTTCCTTTCTCATTTTTGCATTCCTTTCTTTCTGAACTAAAAGAGGAGGACTGTTCTGGTCAGCAAAGTTGCCAGTTTTACTTTGAAATCATATGTCCTTATCATGGAAATAATACTTTAAATAAATACAATAAACATATAGTATAATGATATAGCACATATATTTCTATCAAGTGAAAAACTCATGCTGATCTGTACTGTATGTGGTCCACATACCCTAAATGCTGTTGCTGAATCTGTGCTGTTACAGTCTTTCTGGTTGTTCTTTGAAGTACCTACATCCATATTTTATTACATATGATAAACAGGAAAGAAAAGGAATATATTTAAATGAAATGAGCCAAGAGTTTCACCAGCTGTTCAGCAGCCCACACAGAAAGATTATGGGTTGCTGAGTTTGTTTTTAGTGGGGAGGCTCAGAGAGGTCAGGGGGATAGGGATATACAAATAAGCATCTTTATCGAAAGAAGAAAAAGATCAAGGCTCTATCTAATATGTGCAAATAGGTGTCAAGACTTTAACAGAAGCCAGCCTCTAGTGCTTCCCTGAGTACTGATAGACAATGCAGAGCAAAGCAGTCAGTTGCTGGGACAACTGGCAGATCCCTGCTTTTGCCTTTCTTGTAAATGGATTTGTTACCACCTCTACCTCAGTGTGCTTGGATTGTTATCAAAGACCTCCTGTTTAAATTGCTCCAGCTAAAGTGTGTCCCCTTTATTGGGATAGGTTAGGAAACTTGTAGATTTGAGGTCATTGTAACTAACAGAAGGACAGTAGTGTAAATCCTCAAAGAATGGAGCTAGAAAATAACACAAATCTTCAACATAATCAGGAGGTTGAAGTGAGGGGGATAAAGAAAAATGTAGGAAGTCTTTCAGAAGGAAAGGCAGTCAAAGTAACAACAAAAGCAAGCTCTGGAATGTGCTCAGAGAAAAGGAGGGAGATTTTTGGGTGCAGTCTTATCTGGGAAAACCACTAAGAGACCTGTCCACCCGGGGACTCACTTTGTTCATTGACACAGTTGCACCCCAGGCTGAGCCAGACGCAGTTTATTTAAAGTCAGAGCTGGTTCCCGAGCTGTCTGTCCGCTGAAGAAGTGCTGCCTCCAGTAAGCGCTGCTTTCCACCCTGGTACACTCTTCACTGGGAGCCATGCCACCCAAACTTGGCTCATCAATCAGCTCCTCCTTCCCCTGCCCACTCAGGCACAGAACATCCCTGGAACTGCCTGAGAATCTGGCAGCTCACCCGTTCCTTAACCTCCCTCCAGCAGCGATTTTTCCTCCCAACAAAAAACCACCCGCAGAACCACAAATGCCAGTTTACTGCTTGGTTCTTAAAGGTGATTCTCAGTGACAGAATAAGCTTCATGCTTGAAAAATAGAAGTGTCTATCTCACAAAAACAATCCCAAATGAATAATAACATTGACATTCTTCAAAGCACAAAGGCTGAAAAGATCAAAACCAAAGCATTATAATAATCTGCTTTCAGATTTCAGTTGAAAGACTGGAGCAGTGTGATAGCTAGTGCCAGTACTCATTGCTCCAGGTGTTCTCTGCATATTACGTATGCAGCTCCAAGTTTGTTAGTTTGCAAGGTACTGTACTTCTTTTGTTTACTAGGTTTGAAGTACTTTCCAGAGTCAATGGAAATATTTCCGCTCATTGAAATGAAAAGGAGAAAACAGATTATATCATATATAAAGTCAATGAAAGGGGAAAAAAACCTATAAAAACTTCCCTGCATGAGGTGTGATGTTAATGAATCTTTATAAAAATAAATATAACTGGAGCTCTTTCAGTAGTTTTGTCCCATTATCTACAGGGCCATAAACATGGCACTTGGTTTCTGTTTCATGCGAGACTTTGAAGAAAAGATAGTGTTTACAGCATACAAATCACTAGAAAAAAGATCCAAGATTGAATAAAATAAGCTTGAAATGATTTTCTAGATGGAGATGCAGCTTTTGCCTACAGTGTTAATATATTACAGTTTGGCATCTCTAAAATATAGCTGTGAAGAATGCTGTGAACCTGCTAATTAATAAGAGTCTTTTCCTCAGACATTTCATTAACCTAAACTTTTTAGTTTGCAGTAGATTAAATGCATGCATGCCTGTTTTTAACCTTTCTACAATGTCTCCTGATGTTATAATTAATTTTTTCCTGCTAGCAAGAGGAGAAATTGGGTATTGAAGTAATTCAAAATGAGTCATGCATAATTTATACTGATCAATAGTGCCAAGTATAATATTTTATATTATATAAAAGATATTATTTTCTATTTTTAATTTTCTCTTTTATAGAAATAATGTACAGTAAAACCACAAAACTCTAACATTTAATTTCTCATTTACCTTTAAACAATACAGAAGCAAATATTATGAAGGGTCCATAGGACACTATGAACATAAACAGTTAAAAATACTTTGCATGCCCAGACTAAGCTTGACATCTTCTACCAGCATTCTATGTGGATGCCTTTTTTTAATGTAGCACAAAACATGAGTCTGGGGCTTTCTGCAGAGAGGCCACTTCTTAATCCTTCTGTGGCACATCTGCTTGGAAGGTAAGAATAATTCACTGAGAATATTATCCAAAAACTAGAAAAAGTCACATTGTGCATGGTGGGGATGGAGTAACAACTACAACCAGTTCCTTTTTACTCTGGTGCTCCATCACTGATAAAGGCCAGCTTTACTCCTCTCTTCCTCACCTATTTGATCAGGATTGTATTTGACAACCCATGCTGAGGACTACTGTGCTCTGCTTGGGATTGAAAGGGAGGCAGGAGGAAATTTTCCTTCTTATTGCTCAACTTTCTTTGTTTTGTTCTGCTTTGCTTTTTCTCCGACTGTATCCATGGTCAAGAAACACAAGGGTTTGGTTATCCAATAAATCAGGCTGGAAATGTGCTAGCAGGAAGAAGGCAAATGGCATCACAATACCTATTATTTGTAAGGCCAGAGGGTAACAAATAACAGTCATCAGCTCTCCTTTCAGTTTTAGCCAAGGAGGGACTGAAAGACTGCCACAGTGTCAACGGGCAAATAGGCAGCCACCCAAATAGGTTGGGACAATGATGGGAGGAATGATTTACTGCTGAGAAATGATCCAGGTTTAATGAAACTGTAGCCTAATTAAACTATATTCCCTGCATCTTTTCCTGCTTCCCTTTCACCTTATTTTCTTTCTACTTGGTGTTATTGCTGATGTCATCATTTTGCAGAGCTCCAGGAGGGAAATCTGGTTGGCTACCAGCCTTCACAGGCACTCATAGGTTGTATGTCGTGTTGCAACATTGATGCCAGTTGAAAGGGAAGAAGTACTGTTCTGTAAATAACTCACCTGTGAAATGCTGTCAGCTCACACGATTTTCATTAATGGTTAAGTTTTTTTCTCCTGTGACAGATGCAATACTAAATTTAACTAGCTGAGTACTTGTTCAGCACAGATATCAGTTGATGTGAATTATATTGCTTATTTAATTCCTTGTGAAAATAGATTAAAGTTCTCATGAGAATGAGCCCTTTACGTAACAAACAGAGGAGACAAGAACTCTCCATGTTTGGGAAAATAAAAACCTATAACAGCTTTTATAACAGTAAAAACTTTTGTAGTTTTTCTATAACAGTAGTTGTTTTAGGTATGGTGTTAGAAACTTAATGTGTTAGTAACTTAATATGTTAGTAAAAAGGAATGTGAAGGAGGTGGATTGGTATTGGTCAGGAAAAGCGTTCCGTAACTGTTACTGATGCAGTCTGTTCCTCTCCATGTTTTGTGTGTCTATGATCAGAAGAAGGACAGAAAGAAGACTTCTAGTAAATCTCCATAGGAAAAACAAACCCTACATTTTTTGTTAATGTAACAGATTAATGTTAAAGTATTTGAGCTCAGTCTTGGCAGTGAGCAGACATAAACTTCCTATTTGAAACATCTTTAGAGGTTCTTACTCTATTTTTCTTTCTTTCTGTAATGACTTCTGTAAATCAATTTTTCATGTTGTTCCTATATATTCATTTCATCACAATTGGAGAATTTTATAACAAGAATGTTGTTATTATGGCATCTTTTGCCCCTCTCTGCCCAGTTTGGTACTAAATAGTTTTTCAGGTATTCAGTTATGCACAGACTGTTTTGAATTCATGGTATTTTTCAGTGTGCAGATGGCTTTAGTTTTTCTGCTTTAGTATTCATTTTGTTATTCCCCTTGTGATTGTTCTGGCTTACTTGGTGTTTATTACATAGCAGTCTCCTAATTATATGCTTGTATATTGCAAAATTTAGAGTTTTGAATTCCTGTTACGTGCCTTTTTTGCAGCTCTTCAAAAATTTTTTCAATATGCTTTGACACAGCAGTCATTCCAGACAATATCATTAAATCTGTCCTTAATGTCTTTTAACCTATTTAGGGTGGCATTTCAATTTTGTTTTCTTTGTCGTTCTGAGCCCATATTTTCTTGCCTAGCATTTTGGCAAAGTGAAATGAAAATTGCAGAATGGCAAGAAGAGTAAGCAAGCCAGTAATTACCTACTTGGTATGCTTATGTTGTAAAGTATTCCATCCTGAGTGTTTTGAAGATTTATGGATGTGTGCTTATTCAGAAGCATGTAGGGTTACAAAATTTTTTCTGAAGAAATGGTTTTGTGCCTGCATCGATCTGCTCAATTCAAGCCTTGTCTCACCTTTTTATTTCAGTAATGAAAAATGAAAGAAGCTGAAACTCCTAAGTGATGCTCAGACTGTGGTTTCACTATATGGCCGAATTGAATCGGGAAACAGGATAGCTTGAAAGTAACAGCAACAAAAGCAGAAAAGAGCTTTTATAGACCTAGCTTAGTTCCCAGATATAGTTCATAGCACACCCTCAGAAACAGTAATTTTAGCAGCCCCTGACTGCTGTGGCTTGAGTTGCCTGCTCCAAAGCTTGCTAGTTTCAAGGTCATGCTGTCTCAGCTATGGAATGCACTGTAAGCCTCCTGGGAATTGGGAAATCCCTGCTGCAGTGGAGCAATTTGCAGTCTTACCAGTTGAGTCGGTCTTTCTGCAGATCAGCCTCTTCAGCACTTAAGCTTTGTGGCCCAATGCGTTTCTTAAATTGAGAAGCTGATCTGAAACATCCTGTCCCCACTTCCTTTTCTCCCATTTCCTCATTGTGATTTATTGCTCTCTAATTTCTGCCAGCACAATGTTAAAGGAGGGAACTGATCGATGGAAAAATCTGTGTGGTAAAAATAAGCTGAAAGACAACCCTGAAGCATTTGTAATCCAGCAAATTACAAAAATATGTCTCATTGCACTGCCTTCCACTCACTCATATGGGATAACTTGGGAACAATTAAATGAAGCAGGAGTATGAACATGGTCTGGTTTTACTACAAGAAATATGTCACTTTTAGTGACATTTAGACACTTTTAGTCTATATTTTAGGTTTTATTTGAAGCCATTACAGCTAGATGGTAAATAGTAGGAGTTCTGTTAATCAATACAAAGATGCCTGGGTGTGTGCCTGTTGCAGTGGTTTCATTTCAGTGTACACAGGAGGCATATATCCAAAGAACAGGATAAATCTTCTTATCTTCACTTTTGGTTGTTTGTTTTTTTTTTCCATCTGAAGATAACATTCAATTGCTTATGTTGGTTTTAGAAAGACAATCTGAGTAACAGAATATTTCCATTATTTTGACATGTCAGTAAGAGTTACTGCTATTTAGATGTCATGTAATAATAGGAAAAGAACACAAAGTCATAAAGAAAACAATACGAGATTTTAATTTCTGTTTACCATAACATCTTAGAAATTCCTGGAGCAAATTCTAAAATTTGCCAACAACAAATTCCAATGAAAAAAATGAAATCCATAGGAGTTCTTATTGAAGTGCATATGATTATACATAAATATTTGCTTCCTCCAAATATTGTTTTTTCAGCAAGAAAACTGTTGCAGTATGGCAAGCGTATAAGGTAGACAAGAGCAATGACCTTGGCATTTTCCGGTTCAATATACATTGTTGTGCAAGTGTCTACAATCAGTTGGGTTATCTATTAAAGCAATTTGGTAATCTATGTAAGTTATGGCCTCATGACATTTTTCCAAACCCAGGCCAGTGCTGCTTGTAGAGATGACAGTAGGTCTACTTCTCATTTTCCCAGTTGGATTCCTTAGTAGGTGCTTTATGTGTCAATAAATAGCCTCCATTCCCAAGTCCATGCTTTCCATATGTGAAAGCTTTCAGTATAGAAGTACTCCACCCTTCTGCAAACTTCTATTAAAACATGTAGGAATTGTGACTGATTGCAAAGTATTGGGAAGAGCCTTATCTGAATGCTGCATAACAGCTCTTCTTATCTTTCAGGCTTCCCAGATTGAATTGCTCTGCAAAAGTTTTCTTTTGTAAGTTTGAGCACATAATTTTCATTTTTCAATTATCTGTAATACATTGGAGGAGTTTTAATTTCTGAAGAGGAACAAAGCAGAAAACATTCTTTTTTCTCCAAGTAGGCATTCATTTTATCTTATTAGAGCCATACAGAGAGTTAAAACAAAAGGATCAGAAAATAGAAAACAAATTCCAAGAGACTGATCATTATAATCAGGTTTTCTTTTTTTTTTTTTTTTAAGTTGAAGTGCTAAAATTATCAATGCAAGCAATGAATAGCTCTGATTACATCCACTTGCATTAAGAATTCCTAACCGGTACAGGTTTATGCACATGAACAGTTTAAGTAAAGAAGTTCATGTCAGAAGTAATGTGATTGATTCATTACATTTATATGTTTTTAATTTGTCTAATAGAAAGACAGGCTTTTAAAAATATTTTAACCTACAGACAAGGAGAATAGATGGTAAAGAATGCTGTAGAGGACATCAGAATTTGGGAGTGTAGGAAAAATAACACCTATGCAGATACATTATAAGTATATATGTATATGTATATGTATCTGTGGAAAATAGCCTTCAATAGAAAATTCTGCCAGAAAAGGCAGTGGAAAAGTCATCAACGTTTCATTTGTGTAATCTTGTATTATTTCCTTCTGTAGAGGAAAAATAATCTCCTATATTCTGGAATGAAGCAGTATGTGTTTGGAAAGAGGAAAGAACTCAGGCTCACTTACAGAAGGCCAGGACAAAAAAAAAAAGTCAGCATTTTGGGAACATATTTTGATTCTCCCTTGCTGGTGCCAAGTTTTCTTTGATACTGATGGCTTAAGACAGTAGGGCCATGGAAACCATAAGTAACTAAGGGTTTATAGCATTTTCTACAGGCTGCTCCCCAGAACAGTTTTGTGGCACATCCTGCAGAACGAATGTCTGTTGTCTCTGTTCCCTCCTCATGGTGACATCTGTGAGCAGCCAAAAAATTATGTGACTTGGAGGTGCTGAGACACCTCTTGCTGCAAAAACTGTTGTATTATGGTATCAGGATGACTGCAGGGAAAAGAGGCAAGGACACTAAAGTTGTTCACTGATGAGGAAATGCTACACATGTGTATAGCTAAATGTAGTACCTGTAAGCTGTTTGACCCCTTTTGTGGATCAGCGTACCCAATCAGTGGTTTGACTGAGTCAGATCCCAGGTCACGTATTGTCCCTTCAATGGGAAAGGTGCTGTATTTTCCATCTCCTTTGCAAAGAGGCTATTGTGGTTTATAACATTAGTGCCAGGGTGCCTATGTGCTGCCTTCCATTATCTTCATACAGTCTGTTATGCATTACTGTAGAAGATATATGTATTTGATAAAAACATGAAGTCTTCCTGGTTTCAGGCCCTATTTCCATATAATGGCTTTCATATCAAGAGTAACTTTATTCCATGAAGCTAATAATATACCTAGAAAAATCAGATGTATAGATAATATGCCAATGTATAAGCTAAAGAGTCTACAGAGGTACGGTTGCAAATAAAACTAAACCTTATGTTGCATATAGGTGAGAGGTAGGCTTACATTTGTCAGCCCATGTTAAAGCATAGGCCTCTGTTAATCTATGTAGGCCAATAGCAAGGCTTTGGTGGTCATTTCTATGTTTTCAGGAGTGCTTATACTTGTTTCCAAGCACTAAGAAAAGACTTTAACTTTTGTGGCCTGTATCCCTGTTTCCAACAGTTGCTCTACTTAGCTGAGTGAGGAGACTAGATCAAACCCATGTTCACCAGGTATCCTATTGCTCTATATCATTATTGGTATTTTTTTTTGTCTTGCGAATCACATCAAATGTCATAATTTCCATGTTTCACTGCTCTAGGCCAGNAAGACTTTAAGTGGCCTGTATCCCTGTTTCCAACAGTTGCTCTACTTAGCTGAGTGAGGAGACTAGATCAAACCCATGTTCACCAGGTATCCTATTGCTCTATATCATTATTGGTATTTTTTTTTTGTCTTGCGAATCACATCAAATGTCATAATTTCCATGTTTCACTGCTCTAGGCCAGGATGATAAGAAACAGAAACACTTGAAAGCAATTCAGGAGTTAATTAGTAGTTTAATTAGTACTACATTATCTCCTAGTCTTTCAAGGAGTGGGGGAAGAGTTTAGTATCAGTCTCCCAATGAAGAAGGTAAGGGTATTCTGTCTTTTGCTTTTAATATAATGTTATCGATGCTTCTATCTAGGACTCTCGGTAAGTGAGGGGAAAAAGTAAAATGCTAGTGGTAGAAAGTGTTGTCCAGTATTTAGGGCAGTGGCCTAGGAATCCAGACGTGAAGATTCAAACTGATGACCGCAATCAAAGTGTTCCCCTTCCTAGGCCTCACCTCTTCACCTGTAAAATGAAAAATAATGGTATTCCTCTATGTGCCAGAAATGTTATAAATGCACTAAGGTTTGTGAAGTGCTTGCTATTTAGTGATGGGAATGCAAAAGTATAGAAGATGGAGCTCCTTGTGAAAAAAGCTTTTTGCTATTAAGGAATTCTCCATGGTATTTATTTTACTGGTAACAATCAGTTTCAGCTGACAGTGGTTTAGTATGAGAGCTTTCAGACATGTCTGCTTTTATTTCATTTTTCTTTTTATTACAAGTGCCATCAAAATTTCCAAGTAAAACCAAGCTGTGCTAGACTTGATGTCAAATTAAGACCTCCGACTTACAAGACTCCTCTGCATTCTTTGCCTTTTGCAGTGATCAAGTTTACAGTGCGTCTGGACATAGAAGTCTTAACCCGAAACAGTGTTACACCTGAAAAACCTTGACCATCTGTGATCACTACAGTGGGAATTTCACTTCTTTTGCATGGTACTTAGCAACTAATAGAAGTAGCAATTTAGGGTTAGTTTTTCTCTGCTGCTGCTGTAACTTGTTTGATTGCAGTTTTTACTACTTGGCACTGTTAAAGGGGAAATCTCCCATCTCAGAGGAGAGAGAGGCTGGACTCAATCCAGCCCTGCTGAGCTGGCAGAATTTATCTGCAGCTCCTGGCCACCCTTGCTCATTGAGTACTGGTATTAAGCTGTCATGGACAATGCAGAACCAGTGCTTTAAAAGCCTAATAAAATGCTACGATACATCAGCTGTTTTCGCTTTGGCAGTGTCCAGGCCCTGAGTGCTTTGGTGCTGCCATCAACCCTGGACCTCACTGGCCTAGGTACCACAACAATCTCATCCCCTCCTGGGGGCTGCCTTCCTGGCCATGTCTGTGGCTAAACCCAGTCACCATCCCTGGCCCATATAGCCTCACTGGAGGCTGAGGGAGGTGGCTAGCTGGAGAGGCAAGGGAAAGCACTGCAGCCTCTGCCCCAGTATTGCCTGGCAGAGTTTATGGTTCTGTGAACTGTAATGTCACAGGCTCCTTGCAAATAATGTTCCCAAGGGTTTGCTGATTTCAGGAGGATACATTCCTAGGTGGCAGTGTCTAGATTTTTCTGGTTTTAATATATTTCCACATAGTGGGGAGATAGCAGCTAGCAGGCAACAAACAGCTCCTTTGGCCCTGTGCTTCCATGCTGCCAGAAAAGAGGTGTAGTTCCTGCCATGAGGCACCTGAGCTGGGAATGGCACACCACAAGGTGTGAACAGCCTGACTGTGAGCTGTGGCAGATGCTTAGCAGCCAAGAGTGAGGCCATCTCAGCTCCTTGCTGTGATAGCAAATTGTGGCACGTTCGCTTTGCAAATCCTTTTGTGAAGAAATATTCTGTACGCAGAATACAATTGGAAGCAAGAATGTTTCTGCACCTCCGCATGATTACACAGCTGCTTCTGTAAACAGGGGCAGCAGAAATCATTTCTGATGCTTGCAGGATTTGATAAGAGCTCTGATGGCCTTGCATGTGAAATCTTTGTGATGGGACATTCTCCATCAGGAATCTTGAATGAGTAAAATGGCCAGGGTTCAGTCTGGTACCATGGGGATTTAAAATCTAAATTGTGCAATCAAATAACAGCTTAAGGCAGGAGGAATTGTTTTGAGAGGATTGTTTTGGACCATGGAGCCTGGTTTATTTTTAAGACTTTGTACTGCAATGGGCAGCTGGCGTATTGTTTATATGACTGAATAGATCAGAGACCTAAATACATTAAAATGCTTCTCTAAATAGCAGGCAGTCTAATACTTCCTATGGAATTAAATAAATGTAAGCCTGTCACTTTAAATATATGAAAGTCTCTTGACTTTAATGATACAATTGCAAGACTTTCCTACAGCCACCAAGCACACAACTAATCTGGAGTGAGTCTTTGAAGTGCAAATTGTACATTTCCCACAAAACACTTGAAGTAAAAGATGGGAAACATCAATTCACACTACTGATGAAAAAAGACTCCAGTTTTTCACAAGAAGAAAGGTTTTAAATTTGCAATTTTCATCTATAAGGTAAGGTGTTAATGAATTTTATATTTTACCCAGATGGGTATGTAAATGTCTTCTGAACTTTGTTGGAGAGCATCTATTGTGCAACTACTGTAAAGTTGTGTGGTGTCTGTAGTCAGTTGAAGGCGGAAAACATATAATTTACTGTGTTATGAGGTTTTATTCTAGTTCTTTAATGGATTCTGACATGGGAGCCTTGTCTGGCACTGTGATTGAAATCAGTGTTGGGGGAGGTAGAAAATCTCCTTTGAGTTTAGTCAGTCCAACACTCTTACCAATTCAGTTTTGTTTAGATAATAAACCACATTCAATAAATTAAAAAGCATTTCTTGGGAATGGGTGGAGTGTTCCACATAAATTATCTTGATCTTGTGATCCACCACTGAATGTTCATTTAGCTTCTCTGGAGAAGCAGGAAAAGAGGTGTAGAGCAAGAGTTAATTTCCTAAAGACAGATCTATTTTAAAAACAAATAAACCCAAAGTGTTGAACTACAATATACCAAAGATTTTGTTATAAGGTCTGGCTTCTACAGAAGTTGAAATACCGCTCTACATCAAGAGTAGCTGAGTAGTTTGCAACACCCTAATAGGAATCATAAACTATCCAGTTAGAGGTTTCCACTTACCTTTGAGTGGAACATCCTGTATTTCAATTTATTTGAGCTGCATGTTGCCTCTTATCATGTCATTGGATACTTCTGAGAAGAGTCTGGCTGTGTCGTCTTCACACTCATAATGCCTGTGTAATTATGATGAAAATGTCTTAAGTATTTCTATCTGCAGATTAGAGTAAGGTGACCAACTGACTTTTATCTGGATTAATTCCATTTCCTTCTTCAACTCTGTCTCTTAGGTTGTGACTTTTGTTTTGGTGCATGAAGTTGTACAGATACAGGAATTAAGCAACATGAAGTTGCCTTTGTTAAAGTGCAAGGAGCAATCAGCTTTACAGAACTTTTGCCTACAGCTAAGTAATGAGAACTATTTCATATCTGAAATACATACACTTTAAGTCATGGGTGGCTGCATACGTGTAGTTCTTCATAACAATGCAATCCATGAAGCATTTCAAACATTTTGCTCTGGAAATATTCCTCAAACATGAATTCTATCTCCAATTACTAGGAATTTTTCAAGTACAGACCATTTTCTAAGTGCAGAACTGAGTCCAATCTAGATCTCTCTCAACTATGGAATAAATCACTGGCATGAATTTCATGCTTGGCTACAGCAGCATAAATGTTAAGTTGATTCATTGAAGTTAACTGGGTAACTGCAGATTTATGCTGCCATTAGTGTGAAGTGATTTGCTGGAAATGTTTGCTTTTTCATTCTATCATTGCTACAGTTTTTATATCAGTAAAGTGTGTGATAGTTATTTGGCATTAGTAAAATTCTAACAACTACCTTGCAAAGAGGTAGAACTTGTCCAAATCAGGCATAAGCAGTTATTTTAAGTGCTTCCTTCCTGTAAGTAGTAGGAAACCTGGGTTTCCTAAGGAGGCTATAGTTTACGGTGTCAGGCTGCTTCTTTGACCATTTCTTAGAAAGTTAATGTTTCTGTTAACAAAGGTACAATGGCCTTAGTACAGTAACTTCTGCATTTCGTGATAGTAGGTGCTGCAGAAGAGACAGATACTACTAGCTCAACATCAGGGAAAGAAAGGCTGTGGCGTGGACTTCATTCTTACTAAGTGCCAGAGAAGCCACAAGGGAGTAAGATGTTACTGATGCCCCACTTGCAGGAAGACTTTATCCAGAATTCAGATGTGGTTACCAAAAATCAGAGAGCTCAAATATGAATCAACATCATACACCAGTTTTTTCATAAGCTTCATTGTTCCTGTAAATCAGTAACTTGGTAAATAGTAGCATCTTTGAGTTAATATTATCTTCTTTGTGTAGCAGGAGGCAAACAAGAGCATACCAGAGACACTATGGATCACTGCAAATTGCAAAAGGACTGTTTGGGTAATCCATTCTCACAAAGTTATTTTCCTGTTCTAATACTATGCACAAACAGGCACTGGATCTGGGTGCCTGTTGCAGGATGGGGTAGGGGGGTAGGAATCCTAAGAAACTTCAGCCTTCACCTCTCTTTCAGGCCCATGTTTATGGCAGTGGCCATTAACAACAGAGTCCATTGGAAGAAAAGGGCAGTGGAAAAATGCCCCCCAGCATTAATTCAGCAGATTGACAGGGTAGTTTAGTTTATTGCAATCTTACTGGTCTGCAGTGTATATCTGCCCTTGTGGCTACCTTCGCTTCTATGGAAAAACACTTTCAATCTAGTGTTTTATTGCCCAACACACTTCTTAAAATGTCACATAAAATTGAATTTTAATAGACACAGTTGGTAATAACCAATGACCTTTTAGGAGATATTATACCAGTAAGTGGTTACAGACTATCTTGCCTGAAATATCGGCACTGATCTTATTCTTTCTCCAAATATCTGAATAATTGCTCAGGAATTTAACGAAAACTTCATACACTAGTAGGTGGGACAATAGTCTTCTTTGCCTTTTGACTGTGGTCTCTGAAAAGAAGGTTTTTGCAAACAGATCAAATGAGTAGACTAAATTACGAGACCATATACCATATATTCAGAGTCATCACATTTAACATAAGTTGTGGCTGCACTGAGACTTTTAAAGTGAATTTCCCTTACCCCAGCCTGTTGTTTTGTCTGGTTACACTGAGTGGACCTGTAAGTTTTCCTGGCTAAGCACGTGTCCTGAGGTCACAGGTAAGCTAATATAGTTAAAGCTTTACTCTGCTCTGCTATGGTTGGATTGCTACAAATACCCAAATTAACTAGATTAAAGTTACATGTGGTGAAATTACTGTTGTGTTGTGTTTCAGACACACACTGAAAGGAGGATTCAGCTATGGGTGTCTGTACCACAAATATCAGCTTATGTAAGTGGAACTAATTGCATGAATTTAGCAGTGGGTAACTGCCTTTCTCAGGCAAACAATTCCATTAGTTTAAAAGCTGTTTACTAAAAAGGTGGTACTAGGATGAGTTTATATCATAAGCTGCAAAAAACCTAAGCTTCATCAAAAGCTCAGTGTACTGTGTAGCACATTTGTCTTATTTGAATGGTGTACTATGACAACTTAAGAGAGCATTGTTCTCCATATGATGTCCTTCAGTTCTCTAAGCAAAGATCTTGACTGAGCCTAAGGAACAGGTTGCTAAGCAGGCAAGAAAGGAAAAGTGAAAATACATAGAATAACTTAGCAGGTTGACCCCAGCCAGCCGCCAAGTACCCACACTGCTGCTCACTCACTCCCCCTCTCCTTACAGTGGCATATGGAAGTGAATAAGAGGAAGAAGTGAGAAAATTTGTGAGTGAAAATAAATCCAGTTTATTAGGTGAAGGAAAGGGCAGGTGGGGACAAGCAAATAGAAAGTGATGAAAAAGCAGTCATGTACCACCTCCTGCTGGCAGACTGATGCCCAGACAATCTGTGAGCTATGGCCATCTTGAAAGCCAACTCTCCCCATCTTGTCTCTCCACCACTTCTTCCTGATATGGGACATGGAATATCTTTTTGTCTAATTCAGGTCAGTTGTCCCAACCATGTCCTACCACCCAATTTTTTGCCCATTCCCAGCTTATTCAGTGTGGGGAAAAAGAAAAAGGCTTGACTCTATAGAGCCCCTGCTTAGCAATAGCCAAAATAGTGTGTTATCAACACTGTTGTAGTCACAAATCCAAAATACAGCACCTACAGGTTGCTGCCAAGAACATTAGCTCTGCCCCAACCAGACCCAGAACAGCAAGAAAACATGGTCAGGCTAAAAAGAAAAGATAGGTATCTATGCCGAGTTTGTGAAGATCACTTATTGAAAAGCACCTACAAGATACTTTTGGGAAGAGTTTTAATACTTTTGCCTTCTTAGTAGCTGGTGCAGTGCTGTGTTTTGACTCAACTTGGGAACAAAACTGATAACAAGATTATTTTTAGTTACTGCTCAAATGTTTTGTTCTGACCAAGGACTTTGTGAGCTTCATGCTCTGCCAGGGAGGAGGGGAGGCCGGGAGGAAGCAAGCACAGGACCCAAGCTAGCCAAAGAGGTATTCCATACCATAGCACGTCATGCCCAGGAGGTAACTGGGAGTGATCTGGAAGGGCTAGTGCTCTCTGCGGTGCTGGAGGAGGTATTGGGTTGGCTGTTGGTGGGGTGTCGTGAGTTATCTGTTGGTGGTTGGTGAGATGCTGTATTCTTTTTCCTTGTTATTTCCTTTATCATTATTATTATTGGTGGCAGCAGCAGTGATTTGTGTTATACCTTAGTTACTAAACTGTTCTTATCTCAACCTGTGGGAGTTGCATTCTTTTGATTCTCCTCCCCATCCCTCTGGAAGCAGGCGAGGGCAAGAAAGGGGGGGTTGAGTGAGTGAACGAGCTGCGTGGCTGGGTTTAAACCACGACATCATGGATATAATTCTTCATGTTCAATATAAAGCAAAATATCAGCTACAGATGCAAACCACCAAGAAGTATGCCTTATCCTGCATTTGAGAGTAAAGATTTTCTGTTTTAAAGGGAACAGCCAGGTTTATAACAATATGCAAGTCCAGAAAAACCTGCCTGGAATCTGTTTTATGTAGGACATGCAGGTTAGCTATTTGGGATTGTGCAACAAATTCTTCAGTGCAAAAGATGGCCAGTATCTTTATTGCTGATTAGTCATAAAATGTGTTTCTAGTGCTACACCCACTACTTATGACAGTCTAGCACAAATAATTGTGTGATAATTAATGGCTTGCTAAAAAGCTTGTCATTTTTTTTTTTTAACAAAAGCCTATTCAAAGGGAATTTTAAGTAGGCACTTCCATTGCTCAATTGGAAGTGTGTTTTGGCAGACACTATTTATCTAGCCTGCTACTTGAAATATAATGAATAAAGTTTGATGCACTGCAGTGACAGAATTGGACAGGAAGTACAAAACACTAAATGGAAGTATGAAAATGCACTGAACTCAGCAAAATGTATTGAAATACATAGTATTATCAATAAGGTAAGAGTGGAGAGAGGGTTTCCTAAACCAGCAGTAATACATTTACAGCCAACGGTATAACAATTTCTCTGCTGAAGACATAATCATGCATTTCAGGAGAGTAATCTAAACCCAAATGAGACTGTTTTCTAACCACAGACACGTCTGAATAAGGGGGGTGGGCTGGTGATGATGTCTAAATACTGTAAATGTTAAGCCCTTTCAATTATTTTTTAATGAAATTAAATCTTGGTGTAGAGTTGAGGTTATTTAATGAATTAATATTGAAGTTTCAGGGCTCTATGAAGTTATATTTGATATGCAAGGTAGCCGTGACCTGCCAGTAATGTATTGGTCCTTCAGCCCACAGAGTGAATACATTTCTCTTAGTTTAATTACAATGAAGGATAAACACAACTAGCAGGACCAGTTCAGTCTATTTCTTTGCTTACATAGGTATAAACTTCTGGACTTCTGCCTTTTGGGTAAATATTATTCATGAAAGAGTGGGCTAACAAGTACCTAATAAATTCAACAGGGACAAGTGTAAGGTCTTGCACCTGGGAAAATATAATCCAAGATTTCACCACAGGCTGAGGAATAGCTCTGTGCAAAGAGACTTATGGTCCTGGTAAACAGCAAGCTCAATATGACTGAACAGTGTGCAGCTGTGACAAAGAAAGCCAACAGGATGTGGTGTTACATCACCAGCAGAGATACAGATGTCATCATCCTACTCTGCTCAGCGCTTGTTAGGTCACACCTGGAATGCTGTGTTCAGTTTTTTTCCCTGCTATACAAAAAAGCTGTGGACAGGATGGAGAGGGTCCAGAGAATGGCCATAAGGATGACCTGAAAAGCCTGTCATATAAGAAAAGGCTGAGAGAACTGGGTTTGTTCAGCCTTGAGAAAAGGAAGTTTAGGGAAGACCTTATCACCATTTTGCAGTATTTAGAGGGTGGGTACAAGGAAGATGGAGGTTCCCTACCTGTGACAGGGGACTTGGAACTACATGATCTTTAAGGTTGCTTCCAAACCAAACCATTCTATGATGCATTATATGTTTACAAGGGATCACACAGAAAAGAGGAGGGATAATTGGCACAAGTTATGCCTGGAGAGGTTCCAGACGGACACAAGAAGAAATTTTTTCACAATGAGAGCAATCGGCCATTGGAATAATCTTCCCAGGTAAGTGGTAGATTCCCCAGTATTGGAAACTTTTAGGTTTGACTAGAGAGGGTCCTGGGACATCTAATCATTTGCCAAGAAAGATTGGACTAGATAACCCTTCAGGGCCCTTCCAACCTGATATTCTATGATTGATTCTATGATACTGTGACTGACAACTGGAGAATGTCCTTTGTTTACTCCATTTTTGTTCAGATCAATTGCTGTTTGCTAAATGGCAGATTAGCTATTAGGAATTCCATTGACAGCTCCTGCTATTATTGGGGTTATTTTGTTTAGTTTTAATCCTTAACTTTCAGTGTAACTCAGCAGGTCTATATTTCACTTTCTTGCTTAACAACACATTGTTCAGGACTGTTGTAAAGTTGAAATCCATTACCTTCATAAAGCATTGTGTTACATCAGTAAACCCATGAAAATTATTTTACATTATTATAATAATGAAAGTAATGGCATAATGGAAGTATCATTATTTGCTGGGACTCAGACTAATTAGGTTTTTTGAGTTGAAATATGTGTTCAACCGTATCAACTCTTCAGAGCTCAGTTTCCTGTTTTAAGGTATGGATTCCTCATTGTTTGGTAAAATGTGAGAAATTTTAGAGGAGGTGTGGATGGTGGGATGGTTCCTGAGTGTTTAGAAAGAGCTGAGGCAGTCTGTATTTGACCCTCATATATGTATGAAACTGAATTAATTATCACAGTCAGAGGAACTGAAACTGAATATGAAAGTGCTAGACAAGTTGCTTAACAAATATCTCTCTTTGATTCTGCCTCCTTTAACAGCAGAGAGATACCAAGGTGAAAGACAAACTGCTGCTAGCAGTGTAAAATTTAAATTGCACCACTCTTTAAGAAAAAGACCAAAAGCTTTAACATGCTATCATGTGTCTTCTATAAAAAAAACATAACAGGTTTCTTTTTCCAGTACGTACTAAGATAGATGCAAGTAATAGAAATAGTGGTTACTCCCTCCACTGCTGGCTTGATTTTATTTTTAATTTTAATAATACATTAAAATGCATAAGCAGTATGGACACTGCCATACCCACTGTAGTAAGTGATGGATACTTGGTGAACTGCAATGAATTTGTATCGCCTCATTCAGTTGCATTTTCAACCAATGCTTTTACTTCATTTGTCTTCGTAGATGTAGCTTTCACGAGATGCTTTCCTTGCACAGGCTTCACTCTACATTTTCAAAACTGGGCTAAAGACATGCAGAAAAGAACTCTGTGTAGAGTATTTGTTGCTAAAGCCCATATCCCCTTAAAACATTTGTAAAACAGAAGATCATACTTCAGTCAACCTGAGCTGATACTGCTTTTCAAGAGGCAGACGTTAGTAAGTGGTTTGTCTGTCTTTATAAAATCCTGTTTCTCCACACTAGCATTTTAGTATTACTATAAGCCTTGATAGCATACCTGAAATTGAAAGATTAGTTCCTTATCAGTTATTATCCCAGTACAGCATTTTTAATAATAAACCATTCCTAACTACTGGAATCTATTACCATTCTGTCACTAGTAGCTCTCCTTTTGTTGGGCTGTTCCTAGTGTAATGTTGAATGAACAGTGCTTTGAATACAGGCCTTGGGAAATCTTATGTGTCTCCTATGTATTTGTGCTACAAAACCAAGTGTTCCTGTCTCCTACTTCTGTTTTGTATTATTTTCTCACTTTCATTCACACACTGTGTCCATCCACACAAACCTACCATTGCTGTGATTTATACAGCAAAATAGGAAATCAGGCATGGTTTTGGACATAAATAGCAAAACTACTGTAGCGGGTTTTGTGCAGCTGAGTGTTGCACCAGCCTGTCTAATCTAATTTCGGAGTTCCAGCTGCTCTGAGATCAAGGATGGAGAGTGAGATGGAAACAACAAGAGCTGCATCAGAAAGTAGAAAACCATTAACTAATTGGAAGAGAGAGATGTCCATCCTTTGGTCAGAGAGAAACCCTAATTAAAATATATCAGGGGTACAGCTGAGAAGTTGTTGGGAAAAGGAGAATAAAATCCCTTCTCAAACACTGTGATGTGAAAGGGAAGGTTAGAAAAATTTCATGAGACACCACAGAGTTATTTTTGGCACAAGGGGAGGCAATACTGTAGGCTTGTACAGTGTAACTGAATAGTAGCCATACATAGTAATATTAGTGTAGGTATAGGCCATTGTTATAAAATGAAAAGAAGCTGTGAGAGTAGCTTACATAGTGGATTAAAGACCTGGGGAAATAGTATTTGTATTTTCCCTGCTCCGTCTGGAAATCTGCTGCTATTTGCATAAGGTTCCCATGAAGATTCCTCTGGCTTTAATCTTTAATCACAAAAGAAGAAGGAACGATATAGTCTAAAGATCCTATGTTTCTTCTCTTTGCTTGTCCAGAGCCCTTTCTTGATAAAAAGTGAATGGAATAAACTCAAGCCTCTCAAAACACTGAGTGGTTTGAGGTACCATGTGGTTCAAACCTTAGTGGCTGCAGGGTAGGGCTGAAGATATGAGTGACAAAAAGCAGAGGATGGACATTAGTTGGTTCTCCTAATTTTTCACAAGCAGTTATGTTCTGCCCTTTCCCCAGAGCAAAATGTGAACTTCAGGTTCTGCTTCCTTCAAGGACTAAAGGACAGATAAAAGAAAAAGGTCGGCAAAGAAAGAGGAAATTCAGGAAGAGGAAGATAGAGCTGTCTTCCACATAACATGGATGTGTCCTCCAAACTGGAACTTTTGAAAAGGTACAGATATTGCCAAATGTATGATCCCATGGTACTTTCCACAGTGCATGTGTTCTCATTTTTCCTTTTGGAGGCTTCCATGTCTAGTGTAACTTAAACTGGTCAAATTACAGCACATTATAACAGACCATGGAGGTTACAATGCCAGGCAAGGACTGCTAGAGAGCAGTTTGTTCCAGACTAAAAGTTTCTAGATGCACCATAAGTACCTGGGGAATCTCAGTTGGCTTTTTCTATCTGTGCCTGTCAGCTCATTTGGACAAAACCCAGCTTGGGACATCCTTGTTCAGGTAGCCTGTCTGGTAGTCCTGTCATACCTATCCTTACAGTGGGCTAGTTCAAGACCAGAAGACTACACTATCTTTGCTATTTAACATGGAGACCAGGGTCAAGACATCATAGCACAGAAATCAAAGTCATTAAAGAGATTTTTACATACATTTAAGGTCCTTTTATGTGCAGCAGAAGGAAACTTTCAGAAAAACTGTTGCTTGTATGTGCTTTTCAATATGAATTCATAAGAACATGTAAAAGATGAGTTTAAGAAAGTGGTTTGGTTTTGTTTTGCTCTATCTCATTAAGTCCCACTGGATAAATCTATTCCCTGAACTTAGATCCATTTAAAACTTTTTTAGTAACACATGGAATCTTCTCTTCTATGCTAGCTGTACGTCCTATAAAACACAAATGTAATCAAGAACAGAAGCAAACTAATAGAACTTATCATAAAATAGTGATCACTTGTTCTTAGGGATCTTTCTTCCAAGCTATGGAATGGAAGGTACTGGCCTGGTGTGATCTAAGGAAAGCAAGTTAACTGGTGTCCTGGGTTCAGCAATTCCAGTCAGTTTTTCTCCTCCTTAGTAGCTGGTAACCCGGGAACAAGGCTGATAAGGCCGATGTTTTTGGTTGTTGCCAAGCAATGTTTGCCCTGACCAAGGACTTTGTGAGCTGCATGCTCTGCCAGGAAGGAGGGGAAGCCGGGAGGAAGCAGGGACAGGACACCTGACCCAAGCTAGCCAAAGAGGTATTCCATACCATAGCACGTCATGCCCAGGAGGTAACTGGGAGTGATCCGGAAGGGCTAGTTCTCTCGGGGTGGTTGGAAGAGGTAGTCGGTCAGCAGTCGGTTGGGTTGGGGTGTTGTGAGTTTTCTGACGGTGGTTGGTGAGATGCTGTATTCTCTTCCCTTGTTATTTCCTTTGCATTATTATTATTGGTGGTAGCAGCAGTGATTTGTGTTATACCTTAGTTACTAAACTGTTCTTATCTCAACCTGTGAGAGTTGCATTCTTTTGATTCTCCCCCCATCCCTCCGGAAGCAGGGGAAGGCAAGAAAGGGGGGGGTTGAGTGAGTGAACGAGTTGCGTGGCTGGGTTTAAATTTTGACAACTGGTCTCCTTATTCTAAGTTCTCTAACATACGTATTCATGCTTTGTGATAGAAACTCCCTTTGGAATTTGAAGGAGTTATAAATCTTTCTTTAAAAGGAACAACACTGAATCATTATTTCTAAATCAGAAAGGGATTTAGTAGCTTTCTGGCTAGTTATGTCTCAACATGTTTTCAGTGATGCAGTGATTGGTAAAAATATAATTAAAGATATGGAGATTATAGCATTTATTATTGTCTTGCTTTGATTTAAAAGGAGGTATGCTTCTAAGTTATGGGCAGTTTGTAGGTAATAAGCTATATTTAATGTAGAAAATCAACTGCTTTAAAAGCTGCACAAAATTCTGCTTAATTGAGATGTAACTTCTCTGAAGCCAGGTTCTCCTTCTTATCAAGGTCATTACAAAGTGTTATGGGATGTGATGTTGTTTTGATTTCATGATGACTGGTTCCATTGGTTTTGTCTGCCATACACAAAATATTCATCTTCTGGAGTGTATTTACCTATTCCTATGGTATCTTCTTCAAAGCTTACTATTGATTTATTCTTTTCTTCTGTCATTTACAAGTAACTGTTCCAGCCCTTGTGATTTTTTTTTAATCTATTCCCCAGATTCCTTTTGCTATTGATTTTTTCCTACTTTTGTGAGCTATTTTCTAGCATTAATCCTTTTTGCAGCTTTTTCTTTTTTTCAGTATGTATAATAAGAAAACCTGAAGCAGTCACTCGTCTTTCTAATAAAGGACATAACCAATATCTGTGGTGCTATATTTTCAACTCTCCATGTTTCAGAAAGATATTAATGATTTTTGAGTACATCTATTATAGAACAGTAGCAAAAAGAATTGAGGTTTCTTTGAATGTGCTAGTTTATTCTTTGTTGCCTTGACTTAAAAAAAAAAAAAAAAAGAGGTTTTAAAAAATAATTGAAAACCTAGTTTCACTTTTTGGGAGGTTTTTCCCCCCCACCCC
>NDXB01019049.1:60261-70848 GCA_002631895.1 Agapornis roseicollis
AAAAAAAAAAAAAAAAAAAAAAAAAGAAGAAAAAACCCCCCCAAAAAACTCCCAACAACCACCAAAAAAACACCCAAACAACCTAAAACAAACACTTCCCCCCAAATGACAACCTGTCTAGAAAGATACACTTTACAGCAGAACTAGGATGACTCTTAAAAGAATGCTCTTGAATAGGCTATATGTGTTTAAAAAGACCACATAGCTCACAATTGGTACATAAAGGTGAGCATTTCCCCTTTGCTCTGAACAGTCAGCTGTTGATACCTATCACATACAGAACCTTATCCTCAGAGACCAATAAGTGATACTGATCCTGAGTGGCTGAGCCACAGTGATAGCAACTATTTAGATTTTATTTCCCTCTCTCTCTGTTTCTTGTATTTCCAGTTGTATTTTACTTCACCACAATAAAACCCAGTAACTCAGATGAAGTTACTCAGATACCAGTTAGAAGACATGAATACCCATATTCTTTTACTGAAACTCATTGTGCCCTACAGTAATTAATAATTTTGAGCCTGGATTTCTACTGGGAACATACTATAAAGTTGATATTGTTTGGAGCATAATTTTAGGAGGGAAGCTGGTAAGTTTGTACGAGTGGACAAATAGCTGCATTGCTTTGGTATCATTCTCCCTCATGTTTTTTCTCTTATTTCTTTTTTTGTTTTACTTGCATTCAAATCTTTTGCATCTGCTTATATTATCCCAAAACCAGTTCAAAGCCAAGATTTATTTATTCTTGGCTTTCACACCAATCTGTTTAACCATTTATTAAGTGTCTATCACAGCAGTGTCTTTCTTACCCTGTACATATATTAGGAATCATTAGCTTTGTCACTGGAGGATAAGCATCAGCATGGAAAAGCTCTGTAATGCATACAAGGTGCAGTCTATTGGCATTACATCATATGCCTTGTTACATTACCAAAAAGATTAAGTTATCTGAGTATCAACACTGCATGTACACATCACATCATTTTTAAATCCAAGCACTTAGAAGCAAAGAAATGAATAATTAAGAACACATAAAGCTTAGGCTGCCCACACAGTAAGTACATTATTCTTACCGAGGCTTTTACGTTCCTAGACTATAAGCTCTTCCCTGAGGGAAATTTTTTCCTGTTGCTGTTCCATACTTGTGTACTGTCAAACATAAAAGGATCCTGTCTGCTCTATAGCAAATGCAGAGGATACCGCTTGACTTAAAAGTAATATGCTGTTTATGTAGTAATTTTAATTCAGATCTAAGATATCATTATTGAAACCCCAGCAATTTCTCAGTATAACTGTTTGGCTGTTGTTTAACTTTGATTTTTGACTACCTGAGCAAAATTTTTCTCCTGTGGAAACTGCACTGAGACCATAATTACCAAGAACTCACGCCATATTAGAGCAATCTTTCCTGCACTGCCAAATGTTAACCAAAAGGATGCTTTTGGTCATCCTGTAAAATGAGCATATCAAGCTGGTCACTAAATGAGCCTCCTGACTGACTAGGAATTAGTGGTTAGCACAGAAACACTTCTATGCCACAGCTGGGTATGTCATACATTGCTTCGTGCAGTTGGTCCCATTCAGTTCGTCAGTTCTGCCACTAGCATTTTAGTTTTCTTCTTCCATGCTTCATCTCTCAGGCCATCTGTATACCAAGGTGACTTATGAGTCTGAAGCCATAGCAGCCTGGATTTTGACACAATCATATCCATAGTCATGTACCAGTACTGGATAGACTCCAAGGTGCTTTCAGTAAAGAGGCCTGTGCCTTCACTGCACAATCTGTGATGAGCCTAATTGGCACACCTGCTTTCAGGCTGTTGTTGGGAAAACTCGTATGACGTTATTTTAAGCTTGTTACTACTCTGATAATCTTTTTCTAAGCTTATGTTGCTGTCTGCCTCTCAAATCCCGAGATTTACAAGTCTTTTCCCTCTGGTTTTACTCCATTTTGTAAAATCTTGTAAATGCCTGGCATTATGGTTTTGTCATATGTGTATAAGTGTGTGTATGTGTGTCTATATATATATAATTTCTTGGCTAAAAAGAATCTCAGTAGAAAAAGACTTTTTAGAACATACTTTAAACAGTAAAAATCTTCAGAAGACTCTGAGGAATTGTGTATGTAATAAAAATAATAAAAATGCATATATATAATTACATATATGATAAATATACTCTAAATAAACCTGCTCAGCTGTCCAGTTATCATAATCCCTTTAAGATTAGGCAGAAAGGGGATGAGCTATCACAGTTTGCTAGTTATTTAGGAATTTGAGTTTTGGTTTGGTTTGGTTTTTTTTCCACAGAATTAAAATCCATTCACCTTTCCATACTCCATTTCCACATGTGTTTCCACAGCTGTAGTTTATCATACATGTGTTTAGAAAAGGCATGCACATAAGTAGATCATATAAGTGTTGATGAAGTGAAGTCATGCACTACTGCTTATAAGATTCACCTTACCTACCTCTGTGTCTTGATCATTGATGAACTTCTTTAAGCCTACCCTTAATTTTTTCCAATCTCTAAATTATTTCCAACAACCGGCAAGAAGTGTATCCCTTCTGTTTACTCTTTATATGAATTATTAGTAATGAAAATTTCCTTTCTCACTGTAATATATAGATTATTTTTCTTCTCCAAATTAACTTAGCTCTTCTCCTATAGCAACGCTTATTCTACAATGTTGAAACAAAGCTTGTTTCTTGTCCTGGAATGCTTATTTAATATTTCATGAACTCTGGACACAATACTAAGAATGATTTAATTTCTGGAAAAATTTGCTTGATGAAATGTGCAAAATGTGAATTCTTCCCCTTCTGCTTGACAAACCCTAAAATGTAAATTCTTATCCCACCTGTTAACACTCATCTCTGGGTAGGTAAAAGGTCTACTTCTATTTTCATGTTGCTTTTTGACTGTCCTTCACAAAATCATGCTGCTTCATTTTGGATTATTACATTGTGAAAGTGTACATTCACAATGACAACTTTCTGAATTTGGAGGACCTCAAATCATATTTCAGTGCATGGGTGAGGTCTATTAAAACTTCCAGAGGTGATGGCCAAGCTATTGCTTTTTGTGCCACTGAGTCATTATACTTACACCGAAGCAGCAAGGAGAAAGGAAAGAAATGGAGGAAGAAGAACGTCCCACGAGTTATGTATGCTCACATCTGGAGTTATGCAAGGATCTGTGTATGTAGCCTTGATTGTTCCTTAGTCTCTCTATCCCAATGTCCTCAGCTGCAGAAGGGCATTAATAGTATTTCCCAGCCAGTGACCGTGGATCACTAATCAGTCAGAATACATGCAATAACACATAATTTATGTGTGTTGGTAGGATAGCAGTGATTCTTCAGGCAATCAGGACCTGATGCCTATTTTCAGCTGGTGATGGCTGGCAGAAGCTACTTGGCATGTTCCCAGGAGGGATAGACAACACACAGCCTTCAAAGCGTGCTAACGATTTACTATTGGAATAGTTTGCCTATAGGGTGCACAGTCGGTTTTCCGTCACTCAGGAGTATTTCCGTCCAGAAGCGTTGTTTTGCCGAGTGTGTGTGTGTGTGGGTATATGTGCCAGCCGTAGTCCTCCCCTCCCCAGCCCTCGGCGGCGGGGCTCCTCGGTCCGCGTGTGTCCCCAGGCCGTGGCGGGCCCCGCTGTCCACGGTGCTGAGGCGCTCGTCCGCGCTTGGGTGCTGCAACTTCCCGACTCCGCCCGGTCGTGCGTCCACTCGGGCACATTTCCCGGGAGCGCGGCCTGTAATTAAACTAACTCCGCCCTTCAGCTGCGCTAATTGCACCGCCGGAGCCCGTCGGAAGGGGTGCTTTCCCCGCGCTTTCCACACTCCCCCTCCCTCTTTTTCTCTCATATTCCCCCCCTCCCTTCGCAGCACTAACGCGCTCGCTCCTCCTGGACCGTGCGAACTACCGACTGAGGGCTTTACATCCAGCGAGATCTATGCTCTGACCTCCCCCGACAAACTTGGGGTACGTCTCCCGGGACCACGTTTAGGGGCTACCAGTGCCCAGGTGAGAGCTGGGGGGGGCAGTGGCTGGGAGCCCCCGGGGGGACGGGCGTTGGGCGGGGCGGAGTGGATCTGGGGCCCCGGGGTGTCGACGGAGCGGCCGCCTCCTTGCGGGCCGCCTCACCGGGCGCGGTGGTGCCGGCTCCCGCAGCTCCTCTCCGGCGGCGGGGGTTTACATGGCCGCACCTCCCGACGGGGGTAGGTAACTTCCCCAAGTTCGAGGTGGGGGAGCGGGGTCTGCCTGAGTGGATAGGGGGGTGCGGGGTGGAGTGCGTTGTGCGTGGAGCCGCGGTGCATAACGCATCCCGGTGCACGTGGTGATTTTTTCAGTTGGGGTTTTGCTGGGCGTCCCTCGAAATGGTGGTGCCAAAGCTAAAGGAGGAATCGGTGAAGTGATGTCGTGTGTTTTAAACCTTCGCTTTAATGCATAAAAATGCCGGCGTCTTTTTATTTCAAATGATGGATTACAAAATACGAAGCAGTTTATTGCATAGAGGATGCTAGAGTGCAAGTACATAATCTGGAAATCGCTCGCCTCCTTTAATAATTTGGAGATAGCATAATATATTGGATATTCTTGGTGTGAATAGTAAGACAAAGTTAGGCAGTAAAAATAGTTGTAGCCAGCTTTGGGAGAAGTAATGCAAATGCAAATGACTTTGATGGCACCTTACCCCAGAGAATGCCCAACATTATAAACTTAAGCTCTCTGCAATCAGGACAGCAGGAAGCCTTTCTCATGCAGTTTTCTTAACTTTGGATAAGAGGAAACGTGTCAATTGCATACAGATATGTATAGATGAAGAGAATCATTAATACATAAGATGGGTACTTACATAGGCCTTTGTTAAAAACTTGGGTCAAGAATAGCCAGTGTCACCTGTAAATCAGGGAAAATAACTATCCTGCCAGCCAAAGATATGGCTTGTTACTTAAAGTCGTTGATACTGGGTCACTTATTTGAGATTGAACCTGCAATGTGTATACTTCATGAAATAAAATGGAAAATCTGATGCAAGTAGGAGGTGATCTACTTGTTGCTCCTGATCTATGCATTGCTCGTGCCCCTGACAGATTAATTCCGGTGTGCTGTTTCTCTGAGTAGTTATGAATTCTGGAATGCATGGAAAAATATCTGTGCTGATGTCAGTAGAGGTCCTGAAATCAAGAGAGAAAAATGTGCTGAGGATTCCTGTATTCTAAAATTCCTAAATTAAGCTGGTTGCAAGCTAATATCAGCATAAATCCCACCGATCCTATATCCAATCGTATAGGAATGACGAGGAAAGAAATAACATTATGGATGAAAGAATTTGCCAGTATGTTTTAAAATTCAGTAGGAGGTATATTTTTGTGCAGGTTCAAGCACTAGGTGGGTGCTGCTACCTTCACTTGTCTCTCGCTGACTACGTCTTGTTTGTGCTAAAATTAAGTTACCCAACTGAGAGGTCATCAGGCTTTTTCACAAGTAGCAATTGAACTTACAGAACATGCCTACAGAACTGGAAGCTGAGTCATCTGTTTAAAGAATGTTTTGAACTGGTGTTTGTCAGTTATCTCAATAGCAGAGAAAGTTTATCTGATATCAGGTCCCTTGGAATATCTGGGTTTTTTTGTGGAATAACTGATCTTATGGGATGGGAATTGCTATCAGATTAAATCTTTATCTGTGGTTCAGCTCACTGAAAACACTTTGGAGTGCCTTTAGATCAAGGGTTTTGCCATTAAATGGTGAAGGTGGAGAACCTGTTACAGGGTCAGGAAGAAATTTATAAGGATCAACAAATGACTTCTTGTGAAGTCTCTACTGATAAAATAGTAGTGTGAAGAGAAAGCAGTTTGCACCTTTAGGGTGGGTGGAACACTGGCACCTTAATACCTGTTTATCATGGTAAACGATATCATATATATAAATATAATGGTCACATTATTTAGATACTCTGCTATACTACTGTTGTGTATTTAGCTTACTATGAGTGAGAGGAAACTCTTTGCAGGAAACATAATAGTAGCCTTTATGAAAGAGAGAAACAAGCGATGTGGCTACAGTTAGAGCTGAGGCAGAAGTCACTTGTACTGGGCAACATTGGAAAGCATAACTTGATGTCAGAGTTTAAACTTAGGTGAAAGTGAAAAATTAATGGTAGACTTTGCCCCAAAAAGTCCTCAGTCAAGGTGTCAGAATGAGGTTCTGCTTTTATTACACTACATTACATATACTGGTGTTCAGGAATTGACTTTTTTTCTTTCATATGCTGCTTTGCGTGACAATCAGCTCTACCTGGCATCTCACAGCTTCATGGGGTTTGCCTGTGAGTCATGGCCAGGTCTCTGGGAGGTAACATGCTCTTGGCTATGGGGAAAACAATGTTAAATACAATGTTGATTTTTGTTGTATAATTTCTTCTCCTTGTCTTACCTGTTTTAAATCATGATGTGGAAAGCAGCTTTACTGTCTTAGCTGGGACAGCTTCCAAAACCCACAGACTCCAAAAGTGCTATTTTTATTTTTAAACAGAAGATGGGTGCCCTACAGCAGCAAATCCAAACGAATGGTTGCAGAAGCACTTCCTTCCCTGTTCACCCTTTAAACAGGAAATTGCTGTCACAGAAATACACTAGCTAGAGCCTAGAATCAGTGGTAAAAAATACTGGATGAATGATGGGTTTAAGGTGATGCACTCTCAGGAAGTTTGGTCAGAGTAATGACCTCTTCAGCTCACAGACAGCAAGTGCCTGGCCTCAAAGTTAGATGTGTCTAGCTCTGGTGGATCAGGCCTTTTAAATCACTTGATAGAACATTGCTATGCATAGGAAAGTTAGTAAAATTATTTCTAGGGGATTTAAAATTTACTAGTTATCATGCTGCTTGTAGTAGAAGCCCAGACAGCTAAGCTCTGGAGAGATCCTTTAAGAGACATGAGTGTAATTCCAATAAATATTAAAACCTGACAGAATACTCTCAAAGCATTTTTGGTAAATTATGCACTCTCTGAAAATATAAAAGTATGATTACTGGTATGGGTGGAACATTAAATGTCTCATTCCCCTGGGGTTTCTGACTACTTGCATTTTTGCCTACTCAGGGTAACAGGAAAAACTTAACCAACTGTTCCTACCTCTGCTGGTACTCCCACTCAAAAAAATTAAGTGAATTTTTAACCTTTCCAGTTCTCTAGAATTATTCTCTCCTGGTTTAGTATTTATTTATTTAAAGTCCATCAAAATTTTTTTGGGTTAGGCTGGGGCGGATTTATGGGAATAACAATGGCAGTGTTCCTTTGTAGCGGCAATCAAGTAAAAATATGTAGTATATAAACAACCCTAATAAGTTATTAAATCAGATCTCTTAACTACACTATCTGATTCTTCAGTGGAATGTATCTAATAGATCAACTCCCAGCTAATTATTTTTGTCTAAACAGTCCTGTACCATATTATCATGTACATTTGCAACTGTACAAAAAGAAGCAAAAGCCAGCAGGGACTAAACTTGCTCTTAGGCACATTTGGAAATCCTGTGAATATCAAATAGCAAAGCTGGAACTTGCTCATTCATATGTTGGTGGCTAGGAAAAGTGGCAGTCTTTGAACCTACTCAGACTTTACTGTGGTGCTTGTATGTACCTGAGCTGATCCACAGATCGGACTGCTATCTCCTATCCCTTAGTCACTCTCCATTAAGACTTGAAAGTCTTTTGACTGCTGGGTAATTGATTTCTGCAGCTGTACTCCAATGTTGGGGAAGCTGGAGCATGGTTTTGCTTCTGTGCTCAGAGGCTGCATGGGCTCCTGAGCAAGTTCCAGCAGCAATTTACCATTCCCATCTGTGTATACATGCAGGTATTTCAGATGGTTTAAACTCATTAAGTGTGCATCTGGGCACTCACACAGTTATTATGCCTGTTCTTCTGCTGGGAGTAGGGATTTTCTTGTTGAGTGAGAGCGAAGGGTGTACCCTGAAAATTCCCCTGCTAAATTCCACATCTGAAGAGATGAAGTTAGGGTTAGAGCTTGTTGGTTGAGCTTGTAACTGCCTTCGTCCTCTTAGGTAGCCAGGTACAATGTGTCAGCTAAGTACACTCACACTGAAACACCTTTATGTTGTTTGGGTCACCTTAGCAGGCTTGGAAGCCCTGCTTCTGGTCTCACCAGACCAAAAGGTACCAGTGGAGTGTTTCCATGCCAAACTTGCTTCCTATCTCCAGTACAAAAAGTGAAGAGAGATGGTTTAGCCAAAATGTTTAAGGACCCAGGAGGAAACAAATGTAAGCTACATCAACCTCTGTATACTTCTGACTTGTATTAGAGACAAAACAGACCGTAGCAGCATGTGCAAGACTTAAAAGGTGGGCAGATGATACCCCTCACCATTTATTCGTTCTTTTTACAGAAATCTAATTATCTAGTGTAACACATCTTAAAGCTCACCACTTTCTAACATAGAGTGGGGAAAAGAAATCAGAATAATGGGCTCTTCAGAATGGTGCTTGTGTTTAAGCAGTGGATTTGGTCCCTACTCCTTTTTCTCTGCTCATTGTGGACCCTCATTTTAGAATCAGTATTTCTCACAGGATTTTTTTTTTTCCCCCTAACCTTTCAATATTTTCTCCATGTGTGTCTGAGATCAAAATTATTATCACCTGAATTTAATGTAGTACACCTTTCTCTGCGTGATGGGCTGCTATTTTGGAGGGTACAATGCCACTATTAATCATCATAAAGAAAATGCATGAAAACGTTCCAAAATATGTGTCAAGAATTTCAGTGTGATGGATGCGCAGTAGATGGTACCATTATTATCACTCAGCAACTTGAAAACTTTTGGTCCTCACATTTTCTCTCTTTCAGACATCATTAACTTGTTCATGGGATCCAATATTTTTTGAAAAATATATTCCTCATCTACTCTCTTTTTCCTCATCCTTCATGCTGTATTGACAGAGCCAGTTACCTGAAACTTCTTAATGCATTGTAAGTTTACTTCTCAGTGTATGAGATAGTAAAGAAAACCAAAACAAATGCTTCTATGGAACAAAAGTCAATTATATTGATTTTGATCTGTTAATGCAAAATCAGATTGTATGAATGATTGTAATTAGGAAACTTAGGTTTATTGGTCACAATTTATTTACTCTTTGGTTTAGCTCTCTTCTGTGAATCAGAAAGATTTAAAGACTAAAATGCCATAGTATTAACTGATGTGGGTAATGCTTTTTTAGGATTCATACAAGAGTGATGCCTATCAGGTTTCAGCAAAGCTTACAATGCTTAGAATAAACTAAATCAAATTGTGTGTGTGTGTATGTTACAGCTGATGAAAAATGTGACTGTATCTGCAGGAACTACATATGCTCAGGTGTATACTTACAGCATTTTGAGTACCTGCTGGCAAATGGTGTTACCTGATTATGGATGTCATCTGGTAATAGGTAATGATAGCCGTATTCAAGGCCAGGTTGGACGAAGCCTTCGGTGGCATGGTTTAGTGTGAGATGTCCCTGCCCAGGGGGGTTGGAACTGGATGATCTTAAGGTCCTTTCCAACCCTAACTATTCTATGATTCCTGTTTAGTAGTGGATGAGCTGAGCTGGAATGCAGTCCAGTGAAGAATTGGGAGGGTTGTGTGACTTTGGGGGCCTTCTCATATGCCCAGCAATGCAAATTGTATCAGGTGCTGCTGATTGTAGCTGGAAAACTTGCTCTTTTTGTGAAGAGTCTGGTATATTTAGCCCTAGAATAAGCTGCATGAAGTGGTATACATATGGAAGGTGTAGTAAGAAGGTGACTTACCTTACACATTGGCAGCATAACAATACTTGCTTTCTACCCCTCTGAATAAGCCAGCTGCCAGAGCCTTGCTAGAAGACTTATGAGCTACCCATTGCATGTGCCTGGAGTCTTTAAAAGAATCAGTGTTTCACTGCTAAGGCCATGATATTACAGCCCCTTCCCATTAGTGCAATCCAGTCTGCAGATGAGCAACATCTGTCTATCCCTGGTGTAGAGATAGACCACAGCTGAGATCCCCAGGTGAAATCATTCACTGATGTATTTTGAGCCATAACCTGCAGGAGATTGCATGGAGGAATGTGTGTTGAACTTGGAGATGGAGGACTATAAGTAGGGTTGGAAGCAAGACTTACGGAAGTTTGGTGTAGTTGGCTTTCAGACTTACTCAAAGCCTGTTGATACTGCATTACATGTGAGAAACGTATGTTTGAAAGATTAATATTTTTTTTTCGTTGGGTTTAAAAAATAAAGGGAATGAAGTCAGACTGCCTGGCGTGGTTTAGTGTGGGGTGTCCCTGTTTATGGCAGGGGGGTTGGAACTAGATGATCTGGAGGTCCTTTCCAACCCTAACTATTCTATGATTCTATGTTCATGTTTCACCAAGCTACGTTTCATTTTCTTGCAAGAAGGAACATACCTGATTTAAGTGGTTTCTTTTTGGTGGTTTTTTTTTGGTTTTTTTTTTTTTTTTTTTTTTTTAATGAGTTTTTTGTTTTTTTTTTTTTTTTTTAATTTTTTGTTTTAAGGTTAAATTTTTTTC
>NDXB01019049.1:70943-101176 GCA_002631895.1 Agapornis roseicollis
TTTTTTTTTTTTTTTAATGAGATCTTTGATACTTTGTTTATTTTCTAAAGCATTGGTTTAAGGATAAATGCCTTGCCTAGGAATCCTGGCTTCTGAGACTGAATTTTCCTACTGTTTTGTGAGAGGATCGAAGGCAGCAACTCCAAAAGACAAACAAAAATTGATCTTTGTTTGGTCATGTGTGAAATAAAACTTTTCTGAGTGGTGAGTGGCAACACAACTGCTTTCAATCATGAGTTATAGGTTCCACAGCTATCCTCCTTATAGTGATACAGCCAGTTCCTATATGAGATACTAGCATCTGAACAACAGTAAGAAAAAAGTTAAAAGCCAAAGTCATCCAATAAGTAAACATTTTACTGCAAAGAAATGTTTTGCATTTTGGAAAAAAGCCCTTTCCGGTCTCAATGAAATTGCCACGTAGGTCCATAGTGTTTCATAACAGTGAAACGAGTAAGTTTCAATACACAAAAGAACAGAATAATCTATCTTTTTAAAGGCTAAATACTTAGGTGGAAACAAATTTGCTTTCATTCAGGTACCATTAATTCACAGTTACAGTATGCCTGTAGATAACTTTTATTTCTCTTAGCACTACATGTGTTTCCTTTATAGCATTAATCTGATGTTAAAAAAATTCCATTTTAAAAATACTACAACTCTTACATTGTTCACTTTAAAATTTAATCAAAAAGCATGGGAGAATCAATAGTTACTTAAATTTAGAAAGGTTCTGAAAGCAAACCTGATTATAAGTTAGAGAATTAATGATTTAGTACATTACTGAATAATCAATAATTGCTAGTTGATGTTCTGAATCACTCTTACTAAATGTTTTGGAAAGTTTGTAATTGCACCACATAAGTTTCTGGCTGGCATGCTGAACTTAAGGAGTCATCATGACAGAGAGGCACATATTCCGGTATAAGAAGCTTTGTTCCAAGAACAGATAAGGGAACATGCTTCAGTGGCAAGCTGGAGTGGAAGAGGTGTCTGTTATAAGCGTGAGTATGCATCTTAGCCTACTTTATACTTCAGCTGGGGGCAAGCTCTCTGACCTCCTCCAGTAGCCAGATGAGGACACTCTGCAGCAAATCTCAGCTGGAGTCTAATTTTGGTTTCCCAGTGCCCTCATTCTATTCACTGGCTATGGAGCAGGCATAGGAAGACTTGCCTCCTAAATTAAGAAACCTAGTGTTAGTGGGAAGGGTTGCTCTATCCTTCCCAGGCTATTCAAAACTAAGAATTCCCTCATGTTCATAGACCTGTTGTATGGTTAGGAAGGGGGAGAAAGCTCTGGCATGCCCTGCTGTCTCCTGTATACTCCAAGCCCACTTCTGCAGGAAGGGAGGAAGGTGACTTTCCCTTGCATACCATGGCAAGATATGCCTGCAAGGTAGGGCTTGTGAACCCTTTCTTATACCTAACTTGAGCCACAGCTGTTTCCATACAGACAGGAATATCACATTATGTGTTCTGTTTTCCTCTACCAGGGCTCTTGTAGATCTTGGGTGGGAGTTTGTGACTTCTCACCTATGCACAAAAGCAGTGGCTGACAGGCAGCAGGGATGCTCTGGCCTACCAGAAGCAGCACTGAAAACCTCTGGTGTGGTATGTATATTGTTACACTGCTCTCGTATTGCTTCTGAGTTTAAATAGGAAAAATCTTATCATTACTGTTCATTACACTGCATAAACAATCCTGATAGTGCAGGGAGGTCCTCATTGGATAGTATCTGGTGCCACAGATAGCCCTCTGTAGGATCTTGTATTATAATGTCTTTGGTAATGCATTAACAGAAATGAGGTAAAAAAATAGAGTCTTTGCAACAGGCAAAGTAAGACATCAGTGATAAACTCAATTATTTTAAATGCATCAGACCAGGTTCTGATTTCAGTAACATGGATATAAACAGGCCTGCTGGTACCACAGGTTTTTTTTTGTGCATGTAAGGCAGATCACAGTCTGGGTTCAGGGATGTAGATTCTTACTCAGTAAAATGCATCTAGTTTAGACTTTGCAATCTGTATTAGCAAAAGTTTAGCCTGTCCTTGGCGTTTCCTGAGACATCAGTGATTCCCAATGATTATGATATTCAAGATACTTTAAAGGATGCTTTGTGGTTTTGGAGGTTTGTTTTTTCTCTTTTATTTTTGCCTGGCTACGTATCTCCAAGTGTTTCACATACCTGCTAAAACTCTTGTATTGGATTTCCATTTCAGAGAGACCCAGCTGATAGGACACATGACCTATCAACTCCTTAATGGCCACCACTGAGAACATAGTTAATGGTGTTGGGTTTTTTCTGTTGTGTTGTTCTGTCTATCTCAAATCTATTTTATGAAAGCAGTTAGCAATATGCTGAGTACCATATAAGCTTTTTCTTTAGATATATATTTGCTAAGACTTTCTTCCTTTTATCAGGCACAGTTGCAAATTTCATAGGTACAAGGATTCTTGAAGGAAAGGGAAGAGTGGGATTACTTTCTAAACCAAAGCGTAAGGAATTCCAGTAGGGCAAAATAAAAATTTCAACATCATGCATATATGGAAGTCTTCAGACTGCGGCATGAGCTAGGAATTACTATGCCACATGGTGTGGCAATTTGCCTCACTTGATCTAACTTAAAGATTTTTCTGGAGATGACTTTTCAAAGAATACCTTTATAGCCATATAAGCTATAGTGTTAGCCACAGAGAGATAGCAAGAAGATGCAATGATTATCTCAGTGTTTTTTGTAAATAAATGGATATCTTTCTCCTGCATGAGTGATAAGTATATAGAGGGAAGCTGTCCCTATTAACAGTAGCTGGAGAAGCCATTTATCCATTTTAACTGTCCATACCAGGTATTTCATTGATGCTGTATGGGAAGGAAAACTGTCCTTTAAATACAGAGTTAAGTGACTAAATTCTACTTCATTTGCAACAGTAACTTTCACTGTTAAGAGGCAGTAGTGACAAGACTTACCAGAAAGCTGGCATGTTTTTGCTTGCCATTTATCAAATATTTACTAAGTCTGTATTTGCATATTGTTTTAAAAGATTGTAACTTTGTAAAGAAATTATAAATATACTTAAAAAGGGTACTTTACATAGTTGGGATACTCAGTGATTCAGACAAGACAAAAGCATAGCAAATAATCCAAGCAGTGACAGAAGGAAAGCAAAATAGATGCAAGTCACTGCTACCCCCAAATCAAATTCTGCACAGCCTATGGATTTTAATGGATCATGCCACTGAGATAAGAACAAATCTCTGGTAATGCAACTGAAAGCCTCCTAGCTTTTCATGCCAACATTACTTCAGCAAAACTCTCATCTAAAACAAACTTCAAACTTTGTTACAATCCTTTTTGTGACAGATTTATCCATGTTAGCTGATTTCCTGCCAGCTCACTGCACCTGGTTCACTCTAAATTAGTTGCAGTTAATTGTCAACAAAAGGGAAGAAGGTTCCATAGCCATTTTCTCTTGGCTTGTGAAACCGGCGAGTGTAGTTCTTGTAGCTGTTGTACTCAGGTAGTGTATTGTTAAATGCATATGTTTGGTAAGTAAATGAATATATGTTTTAATGCATGAGTGAAGTAAGAGTAAAATACATAGCGGTGATTAATTGTTCTGATTATTTTTTTCTGTATTTTTTGGTGCAGGACATGTGCAAGCACAGCTGCATTAAGATACATAGAGGAGCTTGTTAATTCAGCTGAGCCCTGACTGGGGAGACTAAATGGCGTGGGGTTTGGTGGTCCTTTTCACTCCACTAATGAAGGGGGAATGGTTGATTTAGAAGAAGGAGTCTGTAGGTAAGAATTTGTATCTCTGTTAGTCTGGTGTTCTTTCTTCTGTGATGCTTTTCCTCTTCTAGCAGGCTTGGGGTGTGGAGGAATACAAATAGTTTTTCCTTGGAGAGTTATTGATTAATGAGATTTTCTGTCTCTTGGAGGATGTGATTTTTATCTCTCTTGGCTTTCCTTCAGTAAGTCTTGCAACAAGAAAAATTTAAGTATGCTTTTGAAATATATTTTTTGTAATGTATTTTGTTGTTTCTTTCACAAGATAGCTGTAGATACTCTCTATATCTCCTGAGCTATTGCACTTGCTGTTCCTGTTAATTCAGTATACTTATGATTTAAGTCTTTCCCTGGTCATTTTATTCCTTTGTTGAAAGGTCTGAAGCAACACTGGTGTGTAAACCTAAATGATAGAAAGGTTGTTACAGGCTTGGCAGTTGAGCTTTTTTACAGCAGTGTAACCTCTCAGAACAGTTGTTCTTTAATTAAGAAATGTGTTTGTGTGAGATAAACCTGTTTCCCTGCACCCATTGTGTGGTATGTGAGGCTCAGGATTGCAAAGAGATTTTGTTTTGGGTTCTGAGTCAGTTTTCTGCTTCTATAATGATAGCCTCTTGTTGCATTTTCCTTGACAAATAGAAGCCTAGTTTGAACTTTCAGTTGTGTATGTGGCAGTGGCTTTTTTTTGCTTCTTTTCCTTTACAAATAGTCTTCTAGAAGACAAGAAATATGACAGGAATGGTATCTGTAAGGCTTAGATTCCCCCACTCTCCTTGCAGTCCTATGTTGTGAAATGGGCAACTCCATACTTTCCCCTGCAGTCCCATTTGCCTTGCTCTTTGTACATCTTCCAGGCGTGGTTGTTGCAGTGTGAAGAAAATGTTTCTCATATCCAAAATCAGAGTTCACAATTTTTGCTGCTTCTGTTCTGACTACTTTGTATGTTGACAGACGTCTTACTAGGAGGAAACCTAAACGTCACCTTTCTGTTTGCAAGTCAGGAACATTCAAGCAAAAACACTGCCTTAAAAGTTAGATGTTTCCTTGTGGGCTTCAGATAAGGCATCTGAATGCTTTCTTAGTTATGTATTTATATTGCAACTAGCAGGGCTCTAGATACAAATGCCAGTTTTTTATGGAGCTCTAGCTTTCTGTAGACACAGTGAAAACAAGAATTATCTTGGAGATTTTAATTAATAGTAAAGTAGGTAAATAACTAATCTAATACCATCTGTTTGCTTACACTGAGAATCAAAAATGTGTCTGTTAGTTTGGGGAAAGAATATTCATGAAAGAGCATCTCTCTTTTCCAAGACACAGTTTTTAATTTGACCTTGTGGGGGTAAAATATATATATTTTTAGGGTATTTATTCATTGTTCTGCACTTTTTCTTTGGGACTACCATTTTCAGTTATTTGCTTCCTCTTTTCTCTTGGGGTTAAACAGCCCAGAAAAGGCCAGGCAAAACAAACAAACACAGCATTGTAGCATCCTTTCCTCTCCTCACTCCATATGCCTTCCTGAGAGGGGACAATGGGGAGGAACTGCGGAGTGCTGGCTGGGGAGGGCACTGTTTTGCTGAAATAACAGCTGTTCTAGTGGAGCCTGAAACAAACCCCGAATGAGAAAGTCAAGGTATTTGCCATGCTGGGGAGCTTTTCTGTGCAAAAAGGCTAATTACCATTACCAGTTTTGAAGCAAAAGGCAGCTTCTGCTCTGAACAGCTACATGAAGTACGTAGGAATGTACTTGGTCATCTGGGCCAGTGGTTAGAACACTGATTAAATGAAAGAGTGAAGTGTTGAGTGTTACAGCACACAAGAAAAATTAACCCTCATCCCCTCCAACAAGCAAGAAAACTCTTGTAGTTCCCATAGCCCACCTTCCCTCTATATGTAGGGGTAGGTGGGAAAGGTGGAAAATGAAGTGTAGTATTCTTTTTCATGACAGACTGGGTAAATTTTTGTTGCACAGATTTTTATTGCATAAATAATGCTGTGGGTTTTTTAATTGCTTAAAGCAGAGATGTTTGCTTATCAGAGACTATAGATCAGAATTGAGGAGTGGGGATTACTGAGTACAATTTCAGTTGAGTCTTTTGTTATGAATGGCTTCTGCATGCATAGGTTTGTAAAATACTCTTGTGCTGTTGGTTTTTTAGTGAAACTTACTACAATAGCAATATTAAAAGTATGTTTAGTTAGCCAATACATAAACATTCCCTTCTGTTGCTATTTTTTCCTGTTTGGTGGGTGTTTTAATATTTTGTTTTAAATTCCTGTAACACAGCTCACAATTTTACACAAGTTTATACTGGGAAAAACACCAAAAGTTTTTACAATGCCGTCGTTTTAAAAACTACTTGAGGAATTGTTGCAAGATTTCCTATGTGCTGGGCAAGTTATCTAATTGTTCATATACCAGTTTATGTGATATGTGCCTGTGATTTAGGCTAGAAATTATGACCTAATTTTTTTCAGCCAGGGTCCAGCCTGGCTCATGTCATTAGCACAGTTCTGACAAATCAGTGTTTGATTAAACAGATCTTCTGAAGAAGCAGACCTGAGTCAGAGTGCTGAGTCAGGGGGTGGGATGAGGGTAATAAATGGCTAAATGTACTGTATGTCAGTGGTGTGGAAGCTGTGACCACTGGAAGATATAGCTGGTCCAGGAAAGCCCAAAATGAAATGCACCTGTCATCACAACTTGATGGTGTGAGAAATCCGATCTCTAAAAAAAAATCAAGTGAAATGGTGTCTGAGGGGCTTTGCCTCAGAAATTATCTGTACTACAGCAGATCTTAAGGGACTCAATGAAGTGCTGCTTGTTCAGGGCTCCTGAGCCTAGTTGGATTGGAACCTAATTCTTTGTGAAAGTCAGGACCTCTGTATGAAAAACAATTTAAAACATTTTCAAAGCCACTTCCAGTTCATAGTAGCCTATGAGGTAACCTTGAGCAAACACAGTCAGGGAGGTTCCGAATGAAAAAGCACTTTTACCTGTATTTATTAGAGAAGAGCAATTTGTATTTACTGAGAAAATTAGAGGGGATTTCATTTTGTTTTCTTCCACCCAAAGGCACATTTACAAACAGTTAAAACTAAAACAAGTCAATAATGTTTCTTTATATAGTATCCAATAATGCAATGGCTGGAAAACAAGGAAGCAGCCAAGTAACTGGGCAGATGCTCTGGATATTGGCAGCAATTCTGATGCTATGGAGTCACCAGATCAGTGGACAGGGACAAGGTAAGTGATGATCTTTTACTACAGTTTTCCATTTGCTCAATATTGCATAGCATTGGTTGGAGAAATGAGAGTGTGTCATGAAGGACTGAACTTGCGTGAACTGCTGACAAGAAAGGAGAATAGCAGAATTAGAAGTACTTTAGTTGAAAAATCAAATGCTCTTTGAAAGGTAATGTCTTGATGCCTTGCGTGATCATCCAGATGCTTAAATCTGTTTTCTTGTGCTCTGTGATTGGAGTGTGTCTTGAAATACATTTCCCTTTGTAGTTGTTGACTCTCCAGGTGTGGAGAAGCAGCTGTTTAAGAGACTATTGACATGGACACTTTGCGTTACTTTGCTGTGATAGCTGCAAAGAACATGCAATATTCAGAATGGTTTTTTTTTGCAGTGCTATAAATATTTTCCATGTTGTGATCACGTCTTCATTGATGGCGGTGCATAATAACAGCTGTGAGAATGCAGACAGGCAAAAAAAAATCTAGGTTGTTACAGTTTTTGTTTGAAAAGTGAAGCATTAACTGCATTTCTGATCTGAAGACTGTACCTAGGTGATGATAATGAGGTAATAAGAAGCTATTGTATTTTTTTAATATATATTTGGTATAAGAAATATTTGCTTCTTGTGTTAAACTGGGGGAAATCTGCGCCAGCCTTGGGGCTTTGAAATTAAAGGGAAGTGGATACTTATTCCTTTCTGAGTTATGTCAGGTCAACTTTAGGAAATATATGTTGCAAGTGAGCTGAGATTTCCATGTCCTTAATTTACTCAAGTGGGGAAAATGCTGTGCTTTTTCCAACTGCATGCTATCTGGTCTATATTACTCTTGTCAATGACTACCAGCATGGTGCTGGCTAGCTTATGTATCTTGTGCTAGGTCCATTCTGTTGTGCAGTTTGGGCACAAGTAGTAGTTCTTGGCTGTTGGAGTTTACTCTTGCTTGGTGCAGTTGTAGGTATATAAATTGGACGTAAATGGTGTGCTGCAATTCTGCAGAGCTTAATGTTGCTTCTGCAGATATTAAATGTCAACCGTACAGCTTATAGCACTTGTGTGGTGTAAGGGTCATGCACATTTTGCAGCTATTGCCAGACATGAAGAGGGCCTTTTCCATGATACAAACTGTTGTACAGAAAGGTGAGCTGTTTTTTAAGGAAAAAAACAACCCAAACCCCAACCTTCCATTTTGACAATATAGTTTTTGTCTTTGAAAAAATGATATATTTAAAGACTTGGTTTTGTGGTATTGTGGTAAAATGTAACGGGTATGTTAAATTCTTGTGGTTCATGAAGTGCTGGTGAATGGTATTGGAAAGAACTTGAAGTTCTTCAAGTTACTTACTTGAAGGAATTTGTTTTCAAAATGGACAATGTGAGGATACTTTTGCTGTGAAATATGCTTTTCATTGAAAACTACTTGAGTGTCTGTCTGATGAGATGTATTGAATATTGCAGTCTTCATCTGTGAGCTGGTCGTGTAGTTCTATATGTTTCTGTTTTCTATAACCAAAATACAACTTAGAAAAATGAAACCTTAATAGTGTGTCAAAATATTACATTCTCTTTGAATGTCAAATGTCTTCCTGAAAGTTGTAGTAACTCTTACTGGAAGAAGAATATGAACTTCCATTGTGCTCTTTTGCTTTAATTGTAGATAATTTTCCTAGGTTGCTATGCAGCTGTTGAATATTAAATACTTTCAAGCAGGCCTAGTGTAACAAAGTTGGCTGTGTTTCAGTCTTGATAGACTTTGTACTCTGCTCTGATGGAAATTTAGTGTAGACTTTTGAACATACCTAGTTATTGCAACTACTGATGACTGCTTGAAACTTTGTTTGCAAAATATGAATTTTTAATCCTCTGACAATGAAGTAGTAAATTAAAACCAAATAACAAATATTTTCTTGGTATAATTATATACACAGGGTATTTGGAAGATGTGAAATCTCTTTAAGTTGCCAGATACATCCTAATTTTTCTGTGGATTTTTATTATCTCTTTCTATCAAAGTAAAAAACAAAGCCCTTTGGGTATGACATGGAGGAACCTGAGAAATGTAAAGGAGAACTCAAGTAATCTGAGTAAAATTTAAAGTTTGAGTATTCAGAGTCTATCAGGACAATAAAATGATAGAAATAATTATTCTGTGTCTGGGCGTCGAACCAAAAGGGTTTAAAAGCCATATGGCTGCATTTAAAGAAAACAGCTTCTGAGTCACATAACTTCAGTGTGAGTGGGTTGCTATGGAAGTTAGAAAGAAAGCAACATTTGTTCCATTTCCCATCTGAATAGTAAACTCAAATTAAAATCCCTTTGTTTTTCAACAGCTATTCCTATCTGTCTCTTTTCACACATTAACACAAACCATTCTGTCTTTTGAGATCCATGGAGCTGCATCTTGTTCTGTTTGCGTGTTGCTTACCGTTGGCTACTTCAGTCTATTCAGAGTAAGAGTCAAGTGGAGGCTGAAGTATGGAAGAAACCATGCCTTGTTTTATTCTGAGCTCTTGCACATTGATTATATGTGCAATTTTTAGTTTTGTACCCATTCCGCTTTTCTTTACCCAAGTATTGCAGATTCAACTGTTTTACCTCCAGAACAACCCTGGCTTATATTTTGTACTTGAAAAAGATTTTGTATCTCTTTAACATTGAGCCAAAAGTAATCTGAAGAAAGTTTTAAAACAGTTATGCATGTTTCTTGATGAACTTCAGACTTCCAGCTATATGATATCTCTAAGATACTTGAACAGTGATCAGACATGTGTCATTCTGTGATATTCTCTAACAGTGTTAATGATATTTAAGACAGAATAGGAATAAGGAGTCCTGGTATCTATTAATTGTCAGACTTACAAAAGGAGTGGATGTTTCAAACTATGTGGAATTTCATTGCCGTATAGAGTAAGCAGGTGATCTCTTTGAAGCTCTGGAGGTGCTGGATAAAAGCGTATCTACTCTCTGAAGAGCTCACTAGTAATGCTGGTGTTCTTGGATGCATGCTTCCTGCGGAAGAAGACCTTTCAAATCTCTTTTTGTTTTTCAGAGTTGTCAGCATACGGTGTGACAGGTTGCTTTCTTTAATGATCAAGCAGAAAGGTTGTGCAATGTGCTACAGCTAAGAGGATTCAGAACTCAGACTGAACGTGCTAGAAAGCAGTGGGTGTTGCTGGCTTGAGCTCTGACCCTTGTCTGCAGGAACTTTTTTCCCCCCAGCACAGGCCTACTAAGAGAAAATTGTATGAACTTTTGCACTGTTTTTCAGTTGTAGTAGGGGATACTTGTGTGTTCTTCTTGCATTGGATGACTTCAACCAATGATAAAGCAGCCTATGCTTAGCCAGCATTACAACTAACTTGGAATACACAGATCAATACACCTTCAGGAACAGTAAAGGGAGTCTTTGCTGGACTTCAGAGAATCACAAGGTTGATGCTTATAGCTGAAAACAAGCATTCAAATTACTTCATTCCCCCCTTTTTTTTTGTCTGTGTTGCTGAAAATAACCCAGTGTGTCCAAAAAATTGCTCCAAAACAAATGTATAACAATATCTTGTCTCAGTCCTGAAATCCTGAGATTACTGCAGCTTGTGGGAAAGCAGGAAGACATAGGATACCTGGGATTTCTTCACAAACCTACCCATAGTAACTTGTTTTGACTGTGGATAGAATGATGAAATATTGTGATAAATCTGTTTAGCAGTTGAAAGACTAAGCTTTGATATCTATTTCTAACCACTACACATACTGTGAGCTAAAGCAACTCTGTGTAAGTAGCTTAGTTCTCGCTCAGCTGTTTGCTTGTCTGACATAGTAAGGAAAGAAATATTTTATATATATATGGAATGTGTATATACAGTTGCACAACACTGATTTAATGAATGAGTAGTGATTGTGGCTTAAAGTAATCACTTAAACCACCAGAATCAAATCTTTACATAGAAAGTGAGAGTCTCACAGCTGGTTTCAGTTTCACAGCTTGACAGATCCTCATGCCATAAGTGGGTGCTGTGGTACCATGGCAAAAATCTGCAAAGCCACAGGTTAATGTAGAAATGCTTTTCAAAGTGTGTAATGTGTATCTAATGCAGTGTAATAGCCATGTTGGCTTAAGCGGTCAGTGCAGCTCAAAGGCACCAAAATCAAAGATGTGCAACAACAATGGTCACGTGCAGCAAGGAGAATCACAGCCTGAGACAAGGAGAGGATTATTCTGTGGGTGTGGTGGAGCACAACCCACATTACCCAGAGAGGTTCAGGAATCACTATCCTTGGAGATGTTCAGGACTTGATAGGACAACTCCCTTGGTAACCTAATCTAAATTGGGATTTGGCCCAGCTTTGAGCAGGAGGTTGGATCCATGTACTTTCAGAGGTCACTTCCAACCTGATCTTTTTCTGTGATTATATGAAAATGTTTATCTACAGAATAATTGCTGTTTAAAACCAAGATAAATTATATGGTTCCTAGCAGACCAGCAGTATAATGCAATGCCCAGCAACAACAAAGCTCCTGATTCCAGTAAAATCTTTGCCAAGTAACTGTCTGGAAAAAGTTACCTTTTATGCTTCTTTAAGAAGGAAACATATCAAAGGAGATTTTGCAATTTACAGGAAGGTAATCAGATTAGTGAATTAGAGCATCGGCTGCTGGCTGAGTTTATGCTTAACATTGCTCACCATCTTCCCTTGACAGATTTATCACACCTTGATTGTTTCTAGGAGACCTTTTGATATTCCACATTTCCTCAAACTACACCTGTGTGTTTGTGAGCATCCCATGTGAAATCCAAACCAGAATTTGCTGATAAGAAAAGCATGATACATTTTCCACTATCAGCAGGACTATAATAGCAGTAGATTGCATCTGACATGTGGGAAGAACAGCTATCCCTGGAGCTGGTCTGCTGATCCTTCCCTAGTAGTGCAGTAAGAAGGCAATGCCTTACTGTGATCATGCAGGAGAAGGAACACAAAAGTTCTGTTGCAGTTCCCCTTGAACTTCTGGATAGCTTAAACTCCTCTCATTAGAAGCAACAAATACAGTATAAACACCTTCAGACATTGGGAAAGAGGAGGAAGGGGCAAAAAAAGACTGAATAGGCTTGTAGGCTTTCTGGACCAGGTCAAACTGAATTGTTGTTCCTAGTCTGAGTCACTCTGATGGTGCTCTGAAATATTAAACTTCTCCTTTTAGCTAGCAATGTAAATGAAGAAAGTTGCAATTGCTCCTTAAAAATTGTATGTGTAATTGCAGGCATATTAGAACATGTCTTCCATGCATGTATAATATGTGTATTAGAAATCTATTGTATTTTGGAGAGTACATGTAGTAGGTTATGTTTTGTGTGGTTAAACTGGTATTACAGGGACTACTGCAAAGAAGAGAGGCAAGTCACTGCCCACAAAAGCCTGAACAAAATGGGAGTCATAACATTGTGTTCTTTGTTATTTATGATGGAAAAAAATTTTTCTGTAAAGAAATATTTGAAGTAGAATTAGGGAGAGGGGTATTTCCTACAAGAGCTCCTGTACCCATTTCCAAATCATTGTGTAGTTCCCAGCTCACGCCCCAATCTCCACTTAAATATATTGCAAAACTTTCATTTAAAGGAAATAATCACCTTAAAGTCATATCTTTTTAGGTAGATTGGTACCAATGAAATATATACATACTTTAAAAGTCTCTCCAGTGATTTTTGGGATATGATATAGAATGCATTAGATTGTTTTAAAGTAATCAGTTCATACCTGCAAATGAAACAGAAGCCCATTCCAGCAAAATAAAACTAATCTGTATTGCTCTCCTGTGAAGCATTTGATTGCAGAGATCTGGTGAGCACTCATTTTGGATTCTGCATTGAGTCTCTGATAGACTGTTCTTTGATCCAAATTTAGATTAAACCCAGATGACAAAGATTTAGCAATCTTTGCTTGTGCAGCACCACCTGTTATATATTCAGGTGGTGTGGTAAGAATAGTTGGGATAGGACAATCAAAGCTCTCTAGGAATGTACATTGCAGTTGTAGTACATTGAGGTAGAGATGAAGTAACTTGGTGATGATGGGGCTAAATGTGTCTTTATCCTCATCATAGGTGTATAGAGGCATTTAGAGACATTTGAGTGATTTCTGTATAAACAACGAGCTCAAAGCCTTTGTTCTTGGGACCAAGATGTACCATGCTGGAAAGAATAGTAGGCATGTGTGTGAATGATAAGCCTAAACCTCATGTTCTCACTTCGGCCTCTTCAAATTTGATGTTACTTTTTATAGGTGGAAGGGAAAGGTGGTTTGTACATGTCAGTGTAAAAGAAAAAAATCTTTAACTGCAAAGAGATACTCAGCAATCTGTATTGGGCAGGGAGGGCATGTTAACTTGGCCTTAATGATAGAAGCTTCAGCCTTAATCCAAATGGCTGCTGCCTATCTCACAGTAAAGTTCTCAAAATATGTGTGAAAATACACTATCAGCATGTACCTTTGCCCAATCAAAGTACCAGTAGTTTTCTAAAGCAATTGAACATGATTTAGTGCTTAACCTTTATCTTCTTGCACATTATACAGCTTTGCTAATGGATAACAACACTGTATTTTGAAGGGAGGATTTGTTTTGTTTTTAATGGAATAGTTAATCTTAGCCACTTTAAAATTGTCAAGTAGCCTCTATATCAAACATGACTGTTAACCAATAGTATGTTACAGTTTTGAAAAGAGCTCTGGTTGTCTTCATTTGTTCAGGCACCACCCTTTGCAGAAGCTCTAGATGGAAGAAGAAAACCACTAGTGTTTGCTTAAGGTATTCTTTCCTTAGGTGTGTTCCTTCCTCAGGTATTGGGTAATTGCAAAGTGAAATGTTTTCTGCCTGCTTCAATTTAATCACAGTATTAAAAAAAAGCAGTTACACGTAACATTTTGGAAAGCAGCTGAACTCCTACGCTAACTGTGTAATGTAAATTTGATCAGAAAGCATGCTTTTCTTTCAATCAATTATAGCTCCATTTGTCAAAAGTCCTCCTTGTAGGCAAAGACAGTGTGCAAAGTTAATGCAATCTATAAATATTGTGTTTTCCTTTAGGATGAATCTTCATTGACTTCCACAAAAAAGTGTAAGATATTAAACATGCAGACATTCCACTTTGTGGCTTATAATCAGAAAATATTTCTTGTCACACTTACTTCAGAGATGTTCAAGATAAGCTAAACAATACACAGTGAAACATAGCACGGCATTAAAGGTTCCACTACAGTGTGATTTTTCAGAAATCATACAACAGAATGTAAGAATGGTTTTAGCATTAAGTACAGGAGGAGATAACTTGAGCAGACTGCCTATTATTAATGAGGAAGTAGAAAATCTGTGGTAACAGTTTATGAAACTAGCAGGTGCTAATTTAGTAGCTGAGGACAAAAGGGTTCTTATTACTGAAATGACAAAACCATAATGGTTTACAGCCTGAAAAGTGTCTGCCTTTCCTGGTGACATGCATTTTCTGTGGATGTTTTTGCCAGGATTGTTAGTCTGCATCTTTGAGGGGTGAAAAACCTGCTTTCCCTGAAATGCTTTTATGGGGGTGAAGAAATGAATTGTTCCATATTGGGCAGCAGTACATAGGAAAGTATACATGATGTAGGAGATGAACACAATACCTACAGAATAAAAGGTCTCATCTTCCATATACAGAAAGTGCAGGTATTCTGTTGTTCTTCAGTTCCCATAGGTTAGCAAACCAAAGACTGATGAGACACACATGAGAGATAAAGGAGAAGAGTTACACAGTGTAGTTTTACCTTCTTAGTAGAACTTGTGTTGTAAAACTAGGCATTCTATTTTTCTTACATAAAAAGAGAAACTAAGACAATCATACAGTTAAACTCTTGAAATAATGGTCTAATGCAACTGAAGATCTAGAAAATTTTTGAACATGAAACAAAAAGATTAGTTATGCTATAAAGGAAGAATGCTTCTGAGAGCAGGTGTGTGGTTTGTGTGGGGTGGTTGGCTGGTTTGTTTTACGTGAAAGGCTCAGTTTTTGCAATCTGTAGTAGTTTAAACCCTTGGGAATTAATTTCCAGGAAGGCTGAGTTTTGAATAATGAGAACTTCCTAATGAATGAATGCGTAACCAAGAACTTCTGCTGTCATCGTCTGGAAACAAGCTTTGATGATGCAGATAACTCTTGGTGCTGCTCTGGCACCTGCTGTGTTAGGTGGTCCAGAACTCCCCCCCCCCTTTATGCAGGAATTAAAAATGATGCTATTATCATAGCACTACAACAAAAAACAATTTCTGTGCTCCTTTACAAAAGGTAAATTTACTTACTAGAAGGCAGGATATGAATAAAGCCACCACTTGATGCAATCAAGAAAAAGGTTTCAGTTGATATCATTTTAAGTAAATCTTTCATTTTTTGAAAATATGGTGTTGATGTTTTACCAGAATGTCTGAGGTTTCAGAAATGTTCTTGGCAGTCACTGTGGTAGTAAGCTTCATAAAAAATAATAAAAATTGGCAGTAAAGAGAAAGATACAATGCATGTAGTATAAAACACTTAATCCTGGAACCTGTACAAGTACTAAGTGTCCTAATGTATATTTACCAAGATGCAGCTTGTGTTTTTATTTATGTTGCATAGTAAAGTATTTCAGGATTCAGTTATCTGTCTTTGTCCTTTTCATATATACTTTATTTTAAAAAGCTACCATACCCATAAACTCTCAGGTCTTGGTGAGTTGAAATGAATCCCTAAAAGGCTATTCTGGCAAGAAGCTCACAGTTCAAACAATCTTGTTTATTATGCTGAGTAGCTAAAATGGATTTGTTTTTCAGCAAGGTTTCTTTTACCTTTCAGCTGCTGTTTGGGTTCACTTCTTCCACCTATGGGGGGGAAGAAGCCCAAGCAAACCCAACAACAAAGTAATTTTTAGCCTCTTTTAACAGAACTCAAAGAAAAAGTGCTGTGAAAGCTTTATTAAGTGAAAACACCAAGGCTGAGATTCAGCATTAACAGCTACTTTGCTGCAAATTCAGCATTTACCCATCTTCATGCTGGCAGCTCTTATGGTGACCAGGTGACACTTGGACATTAATTTTTCCCTTCTGCCACTTGCTTGTTTAGATCCTTACTTCTGCAGGAGGAATACAGCCCAGCAAAGGCTTTGGAATGCAAACCTTGACTGAAAAAAGCCAGCAAAAATGCCTCAAGAGTTGTCTTGACTATTGGTAGCTGGAAAAATAATCTCAACTTCCAAAAGAAAAAGGGAAAACTATCAAAGTGTATCTGTGTAAGTAATGATCACTAACAAATTAATAGTGCTAAGATACATAATGGGCAGGAGGAGAATTGGCAGGAAGACATCCTTAGCATGAAAAGTGTAACGAGGTTGGAAGGTCATCAGTAGTCCTTCTAGCTCTATTTTGAATAAAATTGATAAACTAAAGACTATTTAGCTGCAGGCATGTAGTAATATAAAGGCAGGGTGTCCTATGCAGAGTCTTGCATGTAAATCAGTTAACTGAAATTTGTCCTTAGACCATTTCGGCGCTCTCTTTGGAGGCGAATTGTTTCTTGAAGTTCTTGAATATTTCTGTATCTCAATACCAGTTATGGAATCTATTTGGTGATGGCTAAGATATATATATATAAAGAAAATAGTATTGTTTGGTTACACTTATTTGGTGACATTTTATTAAAGTGGGGAGCTTCTCATTAACACTCAGCTCAGTGAAAGTGGTCTTCAAAGGATTATCTCAAATGTACCAGATGAAAGTACTCAATGATTTGCAATTTCACTACAGTCTTCCAATCACAGTTTAAAAATTGCCAGCAAATGCACAATTAATTACATAACAATTTGACAGCTTATTTCTGGATTGGGTAGAATAAGTCACAGCTGTTTCATCTTGTTAAATTATGTTTCACTGCTTTGTGATTATGCTTCATAGTTGTAGGGTCATATCATTAAAAATACATGGGTAAGAGTGTTGTTTCCATTATCCTAATATCTAGTAGAAAATGCAGATTATTTCTTGTCTGTTTAAATCCATTACCATGGCAGTAAATGTTTTCAATTTCCTCATTCTGCATTAAAAGAAGGAATAAATTGCATCTACTACATTATTATTTTATTGCTAAAGTTCAGGCAGATAGTATCAGACATATGTCTTTCAACTATGTAAGTTAAAAAGAAAAGCTTATTGAGAAGAATTAAAACTTTATTTTGCTGCTAGGAAATATTGTATTGTGCAATTGATGTCTAAAGTATGCTGTCCTCTCTATGTTCTATCTGCAATCTGTGTTTCTTTCAAAAATTCTGACATTGATCATTACCAGTAATAATTCCTATGAATTTTATTATAGAAAAGTAACCTAGGGGTATTTTTATCATGCATATTGCAATACTGTGGATACATATGTGTATGTGCCAAGCACTTCCTACTGCTGCCTGCTGGTTTGATTAGCTACAACAATTTATTATTTATTAATTTGAAATGAACGAATAATCCTATTTACATAGGATGTTCTCTTCCTGAAATGCACATTGGAACTTTGTCTTCCATAATAACTCTCATATATCACCTGATATAAAACTTGTAGGGTTTTTTTTTTTTTGCTTTGTAGTAGCATGGAGTTCCAAAGGGAACTCTGAGAAATGTGAGGCTTCAACTTTAACAATGTTTATATTTAGTATTGTCCACCTGAATCTAAAGGTTCAAGAATACTATGTGAAAGATATTTTACATTCCTTAATCTTAGTTGAAGCAACAAAATGTAAAAGATCTTCACTTGTATGTAGAAAGCGGTCAGGTATTCTCAGAATAGCTGGAATTAAAAGGGTGGCACAGAAGACCTTAGCAATTCTTCTGTGCCACCAGCCTGTCCAGTGTGTGCTTTGCTAGCACAGGCTGCCCAGGACCATATGCAAATACTTAAGCTATACAAATATCTTGGAGAAGTAGAATTATTATTGCTATGTTAAAAAGATGAGGGGGAAGACATTTTTACTTCTAGATATAATTTTGTGTATTAATTTATGTGTGTGTGACAGGCAAGCTCAGCCTCCCTTGATTGTTTCACTGGGCTGTTCGACAGCTCTTGACGAGTTTAACAAATGTGTTCACTCTTGTACAAATCAGAAAGCAGATGCTGTCCTTGAAGTGCCACACTACACAGCATGAGCTTATGCATGCCTCTTAAGAAAAATAAACACAATTATTTTATTGTGAAGCTAGCAGTTTCACAAGTTTTCATGTGAAACTGCTAGCTTCATCTGGCAGGTCACATTTTCATTATCTCCAACTTGAAATGCAGTGGCAGCGTTGTTAGCTCCCTACCCCTCCAAATGTTTCTCTCTCTTATAGTTGCTGCATATCAGAGTAAGATGCTTGTTGTGAGGAACCCTTCATTTTCATTTCTAATGTACTTAAACATGCTAAATTCATACAGCATAGAGCCTGGCCTTGCTCTTATATTTGCTCTTTATTGCATGTGGCTTTGTTAAGGGTTACTGTTTTTCATGGCATAAATATTAAATCCAGCTTCAGTAATCATTAACATTTGTGTGCAGTTGATGCACTTAATTCTTCTAAGGAACATAACTTTATCATTTTGGCTACTTGATTTTCTTGTCTTTTTACATGAGAAATTCTGCCTTCCTCCATCCAAACCCTTTTAAAGAGCTATTTCATGATTTTGTCATGCTTCTCTGTTTTCAAGTTCAAAATGAATGACATGCAGGGTAAATGTGATGAGGGGCACCATGCATACGGGCTATGTGTAACTGAATGCCTGCTGTCTTCAGCTTTACATGAGCTCTCAAATAAGATGGCCAGCTTCACTTCTATTAATAAAGCAATCAAATAAATGCTAAATGTTAAAAAATGGCCACATGTCTGATAAAAAAATATAATCCAATAGAGAAATATTTGACCACTTTTGGGTCCTTTCTGTCATGCACATAGTCTTTCTTCACGTTAGCTCAGGGTGAAAGTAATGTGATTTATGCTTTCTGCCACAGCTGTCTTGTAAATTGTGCCATTCTTGAATCATATCTAATAGATTCTTTGGTCCTTTATAAGGCCTGTCACTGGGAAGGCCTATGACTTTCTGATTACTGATTACAACTGTTTGAAATAATTTTTTTTGAGGAAAAAAATTTATCTCCACATATTCCCCTGTATTTTCTAGACCTGATCCGTAGAACATTTCCAGAATCAACAGAAAAATAGCATTTAGCAAAGTTCTGCAGGAATGTCTATATTTTAAAGAGTATGTTATTTGATGTAGGGTTTTTTGGCTAACCTGGGTACAAATCATCTAAATTCATGAGTATTGTGAAAATGTTCCCAGGCAGTTGCTAGAACAGGCAGTTCTTGCTAAGGAGGTAGCGCATTCTAATTAGATTCCACATCAAAATCCAGAAAGCATTTCTGTGAGCACACTTCACAAGCTCGCTGAAGGCAGTAGTCTCAGAGTAAAAAGCATGAAAACAAATGTTTCTAATTCTTTGTGTTTTCACAGTCATAACTGTCGTAAGTTAAAATAGATATTTTCATTAAAGCAGTTCTAATAGGTTAGCTTAACTTATAGAGAGGTAATAATGACTTTCCTCTAAGGCTGAGGAGGAATATAATATCAAAGGAAACTTCAAGTACTTTATAAGTAAACAAAGACAGAAGTTGGTCAAGTTTGTAGAAGAAATGTGTATATTAAGGATGGTGAAGTTTGTGTTTTGTTTTTTGTTCTTTATTACAACCCCCTTTTTTTTTTTTGTCAATAAGATGCAACTTCAGCCTTCCTCACTACCTTGATGTCAACTTATTCTAGAATTTGTTTTGCTCTGCACTCCTATACTGACTTTTAATTAAATCTACTATGACATCTGCTAGCCTATTTATGTGTTGTGTGAGTGGATGAACACAACCAGTGAGTTGTACAAACAGCTACTACCATTCCTACATGCTGTATGAGAAACTGCTTGGGGATTTTACTTCCTTAGGGGGCAAAGAGTTCTGTTGCTGTGGTAATATGAAGTTTAACACTATTTTTTGCTTAGGGAGTAATTGTTTGGATTATAAACTGAAGGAAGTAGTGGCATATGCTGTTTGGAGACTGCTTGCAGGCCCCTTCTTGAGAGAGACTTTCCCACTTACAATAAAACACTATTCATTTTATTGCATTGCACACATGCCTGGGGCTATCAATACCATTTACAGCAACACTTTATGTATCCATCTTCCTCCATCAGTGCGTGAGATGTAATGAATACAGTAAATGAATTACCCTTATGTGTTATGTGGATGGTGAGATTGAAGGCATCCTCAGCAAGCTTGCCATCTCCACCACACTGTGTTGTGTGGTCACCATGATGGGAGGGAAGGTTTGCCATACAGAGGGTCCTTGACAGGCTTGAGAGATGGGCCAGTGAAAACTTCATAATGTTCATCAGGACTAAGTGCAAGGTCCTATATGTAGATCAGGGCAATCTCAAGTACAAATACAAGCTGGGCAGAGAATGAGGCTGAGAGCAACCTGGTCTAATGGAAGGTGTCCCTTCCCCATGGCAGGGGGTTGGAACTGGATGAGCTTTAAAGTCCCAACCTGAACCCTTCTATTATTTTTATTCAGTAAAGATAAGGTGAAAAGGAGGAAAAAAAAAATAAGTACTAGTAATGTTACTCATGTTTCTGGGAAGATCCTAAACGCTATGTGCTGCCTTCCAAATGCCTAGCATATTTTGAATGGAGTGATGCACTTCAGTTGTAAAAGAGAAATAACAATAAGTTTATTGATATAAACCAGCAATTTAACAACATATGGTAATACATATGACAATGGTTTAACAATTTGATGGCAAGGGACACTTGAGCATTTACTGCACAAAGGGCATGGTCAGATAAAACTTGTCAGGGAGACCCTCCATTGAGTAATGACTGCCTTCTAAACTCCCTCTCAGAGAGCAGTGTAGGTGTGGGTAGATCCAAACTTAGTTTCAGACTTGATCAAAGGTTTATGGCTAAAGGGTTGTAGGTGCACAATCATTTTTATCACTTAGGTAAGATTTCAAAGTTTAGCATGCTATTGATCATTTATGGAGACTCTGTTGCAGCAGGGACTTGTAGAATCATAGAATAGTTAGGGTTGGAAAAGACCTTAAGATCATCTAGTTCCAACCCCCTGCCATGGACAAGGAGCCCTCACACTAAACCATGTCACCCAAGGCTCTGCCCAACCTGGTGTTGAACACCCATTCCAGTGCCTCACCCCCCTCACAGTAAAGAACTTTTTCCTCATATCCAATCTAAACTTCCCTTGTTTAATTTTAAACCCATTACCCCTTATCCTGTCACTACAGTCCCTCCCCAGCACCCTTATAGGCCCCCTTCAGATACTGGAATGCTGCTGTGAGGAGTCTCAACTTTGAGGAGTAACCTTGAGAAGTGTCCCTGTTCAAGGGGAGATCCTGACATGGAGGACACTGCTGTGTAGAAGAGCTCAACAGGACCCAGGCTGTCTGCTATTTATGGGATGAGACAATTGACTCAGTCACATTTTCATATCAACTGCAGAACTTTAGTCTTTATTTCAAGCTCTGCTTGAGTCAAACGTTGGCCAGTACTAGGGCTGAGGGGGGCACATGCCACTCAGATTAGCCCTTGGCTATTGTGTTATCTGTCTCTCCAGAATCCACTTTGGCTCAGATATGTTTCAACTGGTTGTTATCACTTTACAGAAAGTAAAGGAGGGGGGTGTGTGCGACACAGTATTAGCACAGACTAGAGAAATGACATTGCCTAAGCAAGCTGCTGTTGTAACAGCTTGCCCCAGTGGTGAATAAGGCACAGCATTTGTGTCATAGCAGGCTTTCAAACCAAATCTGTCTGAAAGTAGTGGCTCCTAGACTTGGGTGCTGAAGGCAGTCTCCTTAAGCAGCAGCATCTTTCTTGGTGCCTTCTGTTGTACCTGGGACCAGGATGTCACTGTTGCTTCCTGTAGCTGGCATCTCTAGCAATTACATATGTCTCTCCTCCTTTCTTGGCAGCATCGTCTTTGTGCTTCATTTTGAGGGAGTAGAGAGGTGCAAAAGTATTAAGAGACTTTTTTTACTCAACTACAGCAGCATCCCTCTGGCAGTAGTCTGAAGTTGCATCTCCCTGAGGAGATCAAAGCTGCATGGCAGTGCATTCGCCTTCCCACTTCCTAACACATGTGGGTAGGTTTTCCCCAGGGATAGCATGGGGCTGCCGACACTGTGGGGTTGATGTGATGCTGTGCATCCCTCCCTCCCTGGAATTTCCTAACCTCTGTCATACACATACTTGTGTCTTGAAAGTGGGTATCGATGTTTAATTCGTAAGCTGAAGCTTGTGATTAGGGGGAAGTAGCTGCCTCAGACTTGGAGCTGGAGGATCTGCTATATCAATTTATATACCTAAGTTGGGTAAGGACTTACCGTCAAGCATTTTGGCAGGGGACCAGCTAAGCATTACTGTCACATTTGATTCTTTATTAGGCACTGTAAATGGATATTGGAGTTCAGAGAAAATAAGATCAGGAAAAAACTGCTTTAATTTGTGTATGTTGAATGGGCTTACACCAAGCTTTGGCTTGTTTACTTTAAATTAGATACAGTATGGAAAAAGATTTATGTGATAATCCATACTAAAGGGCCAGTTACTAATGAAGACATTGGTAATTCTGTGAGTAATTAAATTTCATCTCTGTTAATTGCTGAGAGATATTCTAATTCAGAAGCCTTTAGCCACAAATATTGAAGATCCATTTGTTTAACTCAGCTTTTTCTTAGCATGTCGCACTAGTTGATAATACACATTCAATTCTAAAGCATTTCCCTGGGTATCTTCCTTCCTTTCTTGCTGTATGTGTCTGCAGATACTTCCTTTCTGTTTTAAATGGTCTTCTGTACATCCAAGTCCACAACAAAGCAAGTCAGAATCCAGTGAGGTTTTGTGTCTTTGACTAGAACAAGAAGAGTTTTGAAGGGAATTTTATCCATATATCACAGTTCTCATCTTCTTTTCCCAGTCATTCTCTCTCTAGATATATCATGATATGTAAAGCTTGTTCTAGTATGTTCTATAACATGGTCTCATATGACTAGAGCTGGTAGCAGAATCTAATGGGAAAGGAAACTTAACCTGTTTAGAATCAATTCAGAATTTGGCTGGAGTGAACTTAATGAAAAAATTTAAATAGCTAAGGACCTGATTCTACTTGCATATGAGCACAGCTTATAGAGGGTTTATTGTACTTCTCGGTGTCATAATTAACGTGATCACTTTTTCTCCCCCTGTCTTCCTTTTGCAAAATTTTGTACTTAGTCTTGGGAACAAAATGGACGATGGAGCTGTGTGCTAATTTTCATTCCCAATTACTAGAAAATTGCTATAAATTCTCTTTTCTAAGCTCTCCTTACAGGCAGTACCTTCAACCGTTTTTCTGATAATTTATATTAATAGAATGGCAATTTGATTTTGTGATGTTTTGAATGCTTGATTAAACAGTGCTTGCTATGTGTTTTATAAATGACAGTATTTTCTTAAACGTAGTTCTAATTTCTCTATCAGTGTCACCAATGGTGCTCTTTGGAGATTAGGTGTTTTCACTTTAAGAAAAAAAGAAACACAACGCTTTTACAGTTATTTCTTGATTATTTGATGCAATGTTTAAACTTCTGTTTTGTTTCTTTTTAAGCTTCCCAAAAGTATGTTTTAGTATTCACCATTATTATTTCAACTACTTCATAGATATCTTCCGTGATTAAATCTTGCCTTGAAGTTGACTCTTGACAGAACTGAAAGGGACTTTTGTAATCTATTTGCAAAGTAATACTGACCCAAACGCATTTTTTGACTATCTTTTCCTTTTTTTAGTCTGTCTGGTGATTTATCTATTCTTTTGTCTCACTATCTATCATTTTCTGTAGTTCTGTGTTCTCTGTCAGGGTAGTGTGTGTGTGTGTGTATTTAGTACTGTATATACGATGAGCATCTGTCCTATTATATTTGTTATTCACATAGCATTTTGCAGTCTGCAACAGTATTGCAGGTTGCACAATTTTGTAGCCTAATACGAACAAACTGTAGTGAATTCAGCTTCTAAGAGATCATGACTTACTTCCTAATTAATTTAGGCTCTATATTTCTCTACCATCAGCAGATGATTGTTTTACTTATTATAGAATGCTTGCTTTTTTCTTTCTGTCTACTTTCTTTTCTCATTCAGAGAAGTGGTTGTTTTTGGGAGATTTCCTACTCTATTCCTGCAGCTGTCTCATCAAGGAGGTGATTTGTTTAAATTGTCCTTCTTGCATCCTTGACAAGTATCCTAAGGACCTGACTATTAAGGCAATGTGTCTTTTCCCTTTTATGAAATGCAGCTAAATCTAGATGTTTTGTTTCCCTTTGCTAAACAGTGAAACTCAAACTGAAATGCTTGTATAAAACAAAATACAATAAATCCTGTCAGTTTAAACTATCAAGATATTCCTTAGTTTTGGTTTTACTTTCCTGCCACACTGGGAGACTAGATATTTGGTCAGCCTGGTGGGGAGAGGACAGACCCTTTATCATTTTGACCATGGGACTTATTGCTGCTGAGGAAATAGACTATACATGAAGATGTGGCATGGTTTAGTGTGGGGTGTCCCTGCTTATGGCAGGGGGGTTGGAACTAGATGATCTTAAGGTCCTTTCCAACCCTAACTATTCTATGATTCTATGTTTGACTGTATTTTGCAGTATTATATGATCTTTCATTTTGAAGAGCAATACAACATACCAGGTATCTCAGAAGTATGCCAAGACTCAGAAACTGAAACATTGTTGAACCAAGTAAACAAAATGAGTACTAAAGCAGTGAATAAAAACCTAAATATTGAAACAGGTTTCCTTTAATAAATACTAAGCACAGTGTTACACAGGATATTTTAAGCAAAGCCTGCATTTTCTTCAAGCTAGTATGTTTCTGGAAAATGTTCTCTTATAAAGATGATGTATAATAAATATTACTGCCTTGTCACATTTGTCTAGTCCCAGTTGGAAGGAAGTGTGTGTTTTCAGAAGCTAGAAAGTCTTAAGATTTGGTTTTTGAAATGCATTGAAGTCATCCCTAGTGTTACTGATCCATAATTTCCATCAGCAGCACAATTGGAGTCCTTGAAAGCTCTGCTGGAAGCTACTGCACCTGATGTAGACCCCCAAGTATCTCCATGGATCCATATTCACCAGCAGCTATGCAAGGAGGCATCCTCTTGCCTTAGTCTTAACTTGGGGTATCTCTGTCCTGTTCTAGGAACTGTACCCAACTCTAATGCCAAATGGATTGTTTTGTGTATGTATTTTGTTTGGCATTAGAGCTGCTGGATGTCTGAGTGAGAAGGTTGCTTTGATGAAAAGGTAGGCTTGAACTTGAATTGTGAAAATTGCTGACCATGTTCATTTTGCAAGTTAAAAAGAAATACTACTCATTTCCTATGCTGCTTTTCATAACTCAGAATTTGGAATTTTAGTTTTCAGATTTCTCAAACATATTTACCCATTTATTTAACTTTCATCCCCTTTAAAAATCCAATCAGGTTAAAAGCATTTTAATGCACTTCTAATATGTGCATTACCTGGGATTTTAGATTAAAGTAGAAAATGGATCCTTGTGACTGTTGCAAGTGACGTTCAAGGGTTACTTTAAGAATGATAAAAATTGTTCCATTTAGTGTGCGTGTTGTGATTGAAATGCTTTCCAATTTAAAAACACATCCTCCAAAAGAGCACCTTCAGTGCTAGAAAGTTTATATGCCATATGCTTTGACATACTCTGAAGACAGTTAAGTCATACCAAGTTGTTTTACTGTAGTAATCATGAAGACCATAGCTCAGTACCTTTTAGTAGAAGGCTGCTTTGTAATAATTGTGCAGTAAATATTGCTGTGTGATCCCTGCAGTGCTCAGTTGTTTTATACGTGGCAGGTGCTCAGACACAGAAGTGGTGGGCAACCCTTTAAAAGTCTTAGGAGAAACAGTTACATAAATCCAACTGTACAGAGTAATTACTTGTAAAATGGCTTCTGCTTGTTTGAGTTGCTCCTCCTGATTTTAAAAGAAATGATTCTTTCTTCCTGGCACTTGGTAATTGAGGGATGAAACCAAAAATGATCTGTAGCAGCAGAGTTCTTAGTGTTATGATTTGAATGAATGTGGAGTTTCTTGCTGTCTTTCCAGAAAGAGGGAAGGCAGCAAAGGTCAGCATTGATTGGTCAATTAGAGGTCCAGATAATCTGGAAAATGAAAAGTGACTGCAGGAAAAGGTGAAGTGTAATATTGAATATTAAATTAGAAATGAACTTGAAACAATAGGTGAAAGCAGGCTTGTAATAAGGGGGAGAAGTTTCGACTCACCTGCAAATGGCATGTAATGTTGTGGATTATTAGTTAAACATGCTTCCCTTGAAGTCAGCGCTTCTCTTCATGTATCCTGCATGTGTGCAAGTGTTCAGAAGTACAAAAAATTTAATGACAATGGTCTATAACTGGAAAAAATTAATGACAGTGACCTGTAAGTGTAAAAGAACTGGAGGTAAATTTCACAAACCATGTTTTCATGCTAGAATCTTTATCTGTGAGTTTATTCTAATGTGGTGGGATTTTTTTATTCAAAGTATCTCATAAAACTAACTGAAAATGACTGGGTCATATTCATCTTAAAGACCTCATTGCTCTGGGGAAAAATAAGAGATAACCACTTTGATGGTAATACCCTAATGATTGTCAGGCATGAAAACAGCCGTTTAATATTAAGGGGAAGTTATGAAAAAGCTCATAAAATTAAGTGAAGTCTTGCCATTGACTTCACTGGGGCCTTCTCAGTTAACATTAACTTACAGTCACTGTAAAATTACTATATTGAAAGTAAAAATGGGATTTCCATTGTGGCCTTGGTTTGAGAGGCTTTGGACAGGTTGTCACAATGGCTTCCCTTGCATCTAATGTATGTGATTTAACTATTAAGACTTAGGATTTATCAGATACGATGAATTCAGGTCACAGGCTTACAGGTGAAATACAGCAAATACAGCTTTCTGATCAACCCAAGTCAGTGGTATTAAAGTGCATGCCCCATGGCAGCATCACCATTCCTGAGGCTTTGTATGTTTTTACAAAATATATGAAATAATTTCCCTGTGGAATTCAAAATGACTTACTGGATATATTTTTTTGTGTGGAAACATATTATGGGGACTATTTATGTTTGACCTTTTTACTTTTTGACCTGAGACACTACTGTAGGAATAATAAGGTTATTATTGTGCACCTACCTTTGTGAAGATGTGAGCTCTACTGTAGTACATGCACTGGTTTAAGGTAGAAAGCAAACTGTCATTCACTAGCCATAGAGAAGAGACCATTCTTCAATGCTTCTAAGATAGTCTCCTACATGTTTTTAATGTCTTCACAGCAGCTAGTGACTGTCAGATTTCATTTTTTCCTTTCCCTTCCTAATACAGAGCACTTGTGAAGGGTTTTTAGCTTCTGTCCGTGTAAGTTGGGCTTGATACACTGCTCTGTATAATCAGGTTGCATTTGATTTGTTTTCTCATGCTACTGCTTATTCTCCTAAAATGTTTACAGCATTTCACAAAAGCCATAGGGTGAGGGAAGACTTTTTTTCTATTTCATTAGTGAGTGTCTTGCTCTGCTTTTTTCTACTGGGTGGGTGAGGTTGACATTAGTATTAGAACAGAACCATGGGAAATATGTCTGCCACAGTCATTGCTACAACTGAAATATAAACATAGCAAACTTGTACTTCTGAGTGGTTACATTAGTTGTATGGTGGAATATATTTAGTGTTAGCCCTAAGATAGGTCTTGTGCTTTTCAGGTGGGTAATTCAAATATATGAATAGTTGCATTGTACAGGAATAAGGTAATACGCTTTGAAAAGCTGCATTGATTTTCCCTATACATGGGTGACAAATGGTGAGCTGCTATAAATATTTGAATAGAACTGTGTTGTTATCAGCACTGGCAAACTACACCAGAAATTCCCATTTTAGAGATCAATTTCATCTGCAAATTTAATGATTTCTATTTTGGCTTTTTTGAAATGCACAGAGAACAGAAAATTTAATTTAAAGCAAAACCTTTTGCTTGAATTAGTATCCATGAAAACTAGCAGATAGGTAATAAGTGTCACATGAGTTGTAACAGGCTTTTTGGACAAAACTGAAACCTGAAGAATGCAGTAACATGAATATAAGAATTGGTTTAATTTGTTTTCCATGTCTCTGGATCTTATTCCTTTTTTCCATGTCTCTCTTCCTCTTACTCTGTTGAATGCATAGTTTGCAACTTCTAGTTGTTACTGAAATAGGTTTGAAAGTGCGAAGTACATACTTTGCATATCTTGAAAGAAAATTAATTTTCATCTGTTGAATAAAAATTAATGTTTAGTTTTATTGCTCTGAGCTAAGCCTTTCAGCTTCAGTCCACACTGGTAAGCAATTGATAAGGTATATTACAGTAGTATTTTGTCGGAAAACTTCTTCAAATCAAACCTTTCTCCACTTTCATAAGCCAGTCCTGTCTGGAGACTTCACCAAATGTGGTGTTATTTATTTACTGTGAAAATAAACAAATGTGCACAGCTATTAATACAGAAATCACATGTGTCCTACTATTAATGTGTCTGGAGGATATTGCTACTATTTAATAGCAAAAAATCTACGAAATGACTCCATTTTGAGAGGGTAGAAAATAAGCTTCTAAAATCAATGCTTTAGTTGATCTTTGAACAAATTTGGGTTTCACAGTCCCTTCTGCTGTGATAACTGTGGGTTTTTGCCTCCATCAGCTCTCATGGTTTAAAACGTAACATATAAGTTGAACTGAAGCTGGTATGGTTCACCTTGAATGCTTAAGGTATAAGCAAATGTGAAAATGTGGGGGCTGTTTCATGAGCTGCTTACCCATTTGCTCTGCAAAGTGGGGGGACAGCTGGAAGAATTGACCCCATCAGTCATCACAGCCACTTTGTCCCTGTTGGCAAGTGAGAACCTCTGCTTTCCTTCTATATTTAGTTTGTAAATGTACCAAGTCACCACCATTCACAGCTTGGAAAAGGTGAAATAGTTAAAGATTCAGTGGTGATTAACCTTTGAGAGCTGTCTATGTAATTCCCATTTCTGTCTTTAAAAAAACCTCAGAAGTCTTTATACATCTCATTAACTGGTTCCGTTGCTTCTATTCAAAATGATAAAAATGTATCTGAGTGCATGCCTCCAGAAATCTGTTGGACAGTTCAATTTTGCATGCATTTTGCAACCAGCCTACAGTCTTCCATGGAAGTCATAAATCGAGAGCCTTACGAGCACACAAGTCAATATGCTGTAGTTGGATGGTGGGAGGATAATCCCATTAGTTAAGGTGCTCATAGAATTTTTGCAGTTTTGTTCTGCTTTTCAAGTTTGTGTTTGGCTTTCATCAGTAATTCCCAAAGATTAATCGTAACAGAGGTAAAGCTGTGAAAACAAAACGCTTCCTCCAGTGTATTCCATTTATACACAAAAGTTTAGGTGCTTTGCACATGTAATTATAATACCAGAAATTGTCACAAATTTCACAAAACCCCAGTAAGACGGCAAAGTACAGTGCAACCCATTTTACCATGGAGGACTGTGAAACTAAAGCTACGTTGACATTTGTTTTAGAAGCATGTCATCATTACTGTGATATGTTGGTGCTGCTAATCCCAAAACTGAAGCCATTTGTGACTCCTTTACATACAGTCTGGTTTTCTCTGTGAGCCGTAATCCCTCCTCTCTCATTATGTTAAGAAAGTAATCTTAGAAATGATGGGACTATTTCAAAGATTGAGTTTTTCTTTTTAATTTATTATTTAATAGCAATTAATTTTATCCCACTCTAGAATCTGTTGCTTTATGGTACTATTTTTTCAGTCTCTAAGTACAGAACTTGTGGTCTTTGACAACTCTGTTCATGTGTAATTTACGTACAGTTCATCTACTACCTCAGTTTGACATCCACTTACACAGCACAAGGGAAAGCTGTGTTATTGCACAAATGTTTAAGAATACACTGATAATTTCTTCAAAGAAATGGCAGTGCTTTTTTCTTTTTTTTTTTTTTTTTTTTTTTTTTTTTTTTAAGGGATT
>NDXB01019049.1:101295-114877 GCA_002631895.1 Agapornis roseicollis
TTTTTTTTATATATATATAAGGAGCTTCTTAGGTTGCCTACAAAATTTCTTTTGTACATGTAACTTGGTTGGTGCATTTCCTGCCTTCAGATCTTCTGTAAGATAGGTTGCTTACCAATGGGGATTGAGGCTGGGGTCTAAAGGTCTCTTACATATATAGTCCCAAGACAGAAAGCATGTGAGGAGTTGTGTGAAAGAAAGGAAATAAGAAGAGTTTCAACTGAAGTCAGTGAAGTTAGATGTTGACCTTTGGATGTGTTATGCTGCCAATTACCTGGTTCTGTTTCTTCTTCCCCTTCCACTTGCGTGCCATCAATAGCACTGACATGTCTTGAGTATGCAGTTTTGCCTGCATGCTTGTGTAACGTAGTCAGAAATAAAAGGGTATTTCCACCCACAGTGCATATAAAAATATGTTATAGGTATCCATTTATTTTGTGCTAGAGACAAATTCAAACTTGTGTAAAGGGAAGAAGCGCAGCTGTCTTTGCCAGCACTATTGAAGAAACTGAATTTTGCGAAATATTATCTTAACACCTTCTCTTTAAGGAACAGGCAGAAGCAATTTGAGATAGCTCTATTCCTTACACTTGTTTATAGAGAATATACGAAGTTTATTTAAAAGACAGAAGCAGAATAATTTACTTTCCATTAAGAAATGTTTGTTGTTTGTACATTACTTAATAAGAAATGAAATTCAAACAGGAGAAATTATCTAAAATTGTTACCTGCTTTTTTTGTACTATGTTATTTCAAATTGTTTGTACATAATTGCTACTTTTTTTGTATAAATTTCAGTGAGTTTATAAAGCAGCTACAATGAATCATTCCCTTTTGAATTTCAGATGGCATCCAAGCTTGGTAACAGAAGGTACAAGGGATTAATATTTCGCAGCAAAACAACAGTTTGAGCAGGTGGTACTTGATGCTATTACACATATAGGTCATTTGGGAGAGTGCTTAATCACTGAACTGAATATTAATTAGGACAGTTTTCTCAGCCAATTTCTTTTAAAAGAAGTAATTCTTGGGGAGGAAGGAGGGGTAACCAGTGGAAAACCCACCAAGCCTACCAGATTCTGGAGTTCTGAAAATTAAGCTTATTATTCTTCAATCTTGCTATAGAAATGGGGATTATTTTATTCAGATGGACTAATTATGAAATAAACATGAACCACTGCAAACTTGAACTATAATCTGTGTGCAAACCCAGTCTTTCTTTTTTATTTCTCTTCCTGAACTTTTCTGCACTTATCTGCCTGGATTTCAGACTGTCCTGTTAAATTGAATTGAAGCTGTAGGTTTGCATAGGCACAAAGGAATACATTATGAGCTTTTTTGCTCGAAATTCTGAAAAGAAATATAGGATTAATGTATCTGAATTGAAAAACGAAAGTTGATGAAAGCAGAAGAGAGAAACCACTGACTTCATTGCATGAGTAGCAGAACATCAAATCTACTTTCTTTGAGTTGGTTCTCTATACCACTTCAAATAAAATCACAGAATCATAGAATTATAAATTCTGAATTAGTCAGGATTTTATTTTAAAAGGTATAAGGTATGTTTGCAAGATACTCAGAGGATCTGAAATGTAATATAATCTCTCTTTTGTCATGGCTGGTACTACTGTGGACTAAGTCCTCTGAAACTCAGAATTCCCTGGAAGAGCTGATGGAGTTTCCTGAAGGTAATGCTAGCTATAATCTCTGCAGTGCCCACAGTACAGCAGCTGGCATTGATATGCTGCATCAACATGCCTGTGCTATACTGTCTGAATCTTCTTTAGGAGCTTCGATTTTCCCCAGGGCTCTGCTTAGGAGCTGCTGGCTGTCACAGCTGTGTAACTGTGATGAGCAGCAGGATTTTCCTCCTGCCCCTGGCAGGAACACAGGAACTACACATCTGTCTCTGGAGTTGGCACTTGGAGGCTCTTCCGCTGGGGAAGGGAGCTGTTTCACTTAGAAAATGGCCTTAGACAGAGGAACCAAGAGTGGTCCTGAAGGAGGTCAGGAGCCTCTCGTGTGGAGCTGGGACCTACCAAAGGAGGAAGCTGTCCCCAGCCCTGCTTCTCTTTGCCCCCCTCCTGGTATAGGGAAGAAAAATGGTCTTTTAGTTGATACAATTTTTTCTTACCCAGTGCCTTCTCAGTTCAAAGCCCTATTTCTGTTTCCCCCCTGGCTCCCACCAGCTACTAGCATTGCACTTTCTATCTTCTAATGAAAGATTCTGGGGTAGTGTTTTGAGCCTGTATTTTAAAGGTGGGTTCTGTGTTCAGGCAGTGCATCTGAGATTTCACCTGGGCCTGGAAATTCACATTAACTGCCTTGAAATACCTTTCAGACGGTTGGGTACTCAGAGAAAGCAATAGATACCTGATGAGACACTGCATGTTTTTTTGCTTTAATAGCATCTTCCTTCTGAGATCTGGCTTAGCATCATGAGATGAAGAAGTACTGTGAATGCTGCTGCTTTAACATTTCCAGCTGCATTTGGCATAAAGTATAATGGCATTCTGTGGTTACTACCATGGAAATAGGTGCTCATTTTTCCTCTATAGCAGTCCACTCCCTAACTCTCAGTGTTTGCTCATTGAAAGCTAACAGTAAAATTCAGGTTTTACAAGTAGTGATAGCATAGTCCTGACAGCTTATCTTCTTAAGTTTATTTTGTATTCTTAAATATGGTTGAGAGGGAGAAGTTTCCCATTTTTTTTTCAGTTGGAAGATGAAGTGAAATATTCAATATTGAAGATAAAATAAACTAATAGTTGACTTCAGTACTTAGCTAGAAGTTTTTCTTTATTGTCTGCTACTGTAAATACCTAGCAATGTGTGAGATTATCCCAACCTGAATGTGGACTAGAGGAAATAAATCTTGGGGAGGGACAAGAAAAGCCGGGGTAGAAATGAGTTTGAAATTGATTCTGATTTGGATGCTATGAATACATAGAGTGACAGCCAGATGGCGCTCTGTCGAAGATACCAGGGATGAGAAGGTAGAGCAGTGACCCAGGACATGCGGAAAAGAGGAAGTATGTCTCGAGAAATTACAGGGTACGTCTGGATAAACGTGAACACTTTGAAGACTGAGGCTAGAATTAGTGGTTCTGACAGTAAGTGCCAAAGGTAGCAGGTGCCTAGGAAAAAAGTATAGATATAGCTGGAAATTAAAATGATGGATATAACGTGGTAGCCTGAGAAATGCAGAATATGGAACTAAAAAACTAATAGAGCAACTAGATGACATAGGTCAAATGAGCGAGATGAGGTTAGATAGTCTAGAAGTGGATTCTGAGTTTTTGACAAGTAGCAGGACATTGGAAAACTGAGATTTGGGAAGTGGGGAAAAAGCATATTAGCAATATGGATTTTAGTTATGGGGTAGAAGACAAAGTTTACTGTGGGGAGTTGAATGCTTTGAAAAACCTGTTGCCAGAAGAGCATGTCTCCTACTGGAGTTCCCAATGCCACTCCATGATCTTGACTGTTGTCAGCAAATATGTGACAACTGGCCAATTCTGTCCCTCAAAACCCACAGCAAAACAACTGCTACCACTTAGTCCCCCAGCTCAAGGGAAAGAGTTTGTTGTGAGTTTTAAACATTATTAATGGACATAGTCATAAAAGACATGGGATTTGGTTTTAATTCTGAAGCAGCTAGCAAGGATGTTGCATGCAATTAAAAATAATACTAAAAGAGAAATGGGAAGTTTATAGTCAAGTACGGCTGTGATTCTTGCAACAGAAGTTTGCCTCCAGTTGTATGCTGTACAGTAATCCTTAATTATGTTATCCAATGCTATTTTTTTTTCCCAAAGTGTTCTTGCCTTCTTCAGTTTGTGAGATGGACACGGTTTGTTTAATGAACAGATGTTCACTATTTTGTACGACGTGTGGCCTTAGGCCTTATTTCCTACATTTTATTCAGAACCTTACTCTGAAGTCAAAATGATTCTTTTCCTCAGGGGCTTTTTATGATGCTCATCACACTAATATCTGAATAGCTTCTCCCAAAACAATTAATTTACCTTTGCAACACCCTTGAGCTGTGCAAGTTTTATCTATCTTTTACAAGCAAGTAATGAAGGCAGAATGAGCTCAAGATCAAATATCTCCCCTGTTTTCAGAGTGACAAATTTGAGACGTCCAAGACTGTCAGGATGGATACTTTCTGTCAGTTTCTGTTCAGGCACAAAATATTAAACTCGGGATTGTTATTTCCAAATTTTAGTGCTTGTTAATACATATCACAGGACATTAAATTGGGGAACCTGAAGTGTAGATTTTCTCATTGGATCTTAATGTTTGGTTTGTTTGATTTGCTTAACATCTGAAACATCCCCTGACAGGATCAGAATTAAAGTAGCCGCTACCCTGACACCATTTGGGGCTTTTTCCTTTCTTTTGTACTGTTAAATGTGTACAAGAGATTGGAGAGGTATCCCAGAAATGAGCATAATCTTTGGCTACTCTTTCTGTCTGAAGTGGACTGGATCTGTATTGAAGGCAGCATCTTCTCAGGAAGGAGTCATAAACAACTACATCATTTACCAGCCTGCCTATGTAGTGTGGAGGGGCTAAATGCAGGTTAAGGTTACAGGCTTTGAGCCACTATTGTTTGGGTTTAGTAGCACTACTCTTTGAAGCTGTAATTTTCTCCCTTGTACTGAAGAGTTTTTGTAATACAATTTCCTCTTGAAATAAAGGTTATAATCTAGAAAATGTGCAATTATTAAGGAATAAAAATGAGTGCTCCCTTGTCTCAGGTAGATTATAATACAGTGTATTGCCGGTTCTTAAGCTTTGATATAAAAGAAAAACAATCAGTGGAACTTGTCATTTCTCTCTGAAGTAGTTAAATTAAACAATTACAGAATGATTGTAAAATACCAGTATGAACAGAAATTAGTTTTCAGTGACATAAATACAGCAACTGTCCAGGAGCCTTGATTAAAGAGGAAGCATTTCATACAAAAAATGCTTCTCCTGATGTTGACAGGGAGAATTTTGGTTTTAATCCAAGAATAGAGTGAAATGAAATTATGATGCTTGTTACTGAAAGGTTAACTACTCCAACTATTGTGTTCCAAGAGCTTTGTTATTGATAGTATGGTGCCTTCCTGTATGGTGTGAAGCTCATTGCCTGAAAAATCTGAACCATCTCTTTGTTTTACAGTGCCAATTCCTTACTTAAACCATCAATAAGTCATATTTGGAGGCCTTTGGGAAGTAATCCCTTTATGCATCTATCAAAGCATACCGACTTACGTTTTAAAATGAAAACGTCAACGTTTATATGCAACATTATAAGTGGTTAAACTTCAGGCTTGGTTGACAGAAGGCTTATTGATTGTCTCCAGTCAACAGGAGCCCAGAGTTTGCATTCCCCTCTTGTATTACTTGTGTGCATCAAAAATGGTCCCTCTCACAGGGTGTTGCTCCAGGAGAGCTCTATAATTAAGTACCCCACCAGTCTGGTAGTATTATTTAATATCCCCCCTCCTCCTCTCCCTGCCTATGTATTTAAAAGCTTTGTACTTTCTTTAAGCTTTTGAAGCAAGTGTGTTTGTGCCTCATTTCAGAGAAAGGTCTATGGTTATATGTAAAGGTTCACTCCTGTAAGTGAGAGCTGCAGAAACAAGTTGTGGGAGTTTGCAACTGGAGAGGTCAAAACCTTCTTATTATAGGTTCCTATTAGCTAAATTTGGTAGCATCCTGCTGAGGGTAGTGGTTGCTGAAGTCTTTATCTCTGTTGCTTTTTGACTGTCCCATTTCAGGGCTGTGTCTAGGCTAGAAGGTACCCAAATACTAAGGATCAACACTGAGAATTCTAATGGATGCATCCTTTGTGAATGCAGTTTTAATGTCTCTGTGCCTAATAGTTCACTCAGTAGAGATATTTGTGTGTCACATGCAGCTGTGAGATGATAAGATGCCCAGATCCTAGGCTGGGGATGTGATGAGGAGAGATAAGATGGAAAGTGATGGGGAGCCTGGGTGGTGCCTGCCATTTTGCAGAGTAACCAGACCCACTATTCCAGAGTCTTGGGGGTGGGGGAAGAAAGGGGGAAGGGGGACACCTGGGAGGCTTTGAGAGAACTGGGACATAGAAGTTTGTGTCATAGCAGATATTCCTACAGGGATAGGCTCTTGGCAGGATAATGTAGGTCCTGAGGTGATCCTACTTCAATTCCAGCACTCAGAATGGCCTCTCCTCAACCATCCTGTTGATGGGGATTTTGGGAATGGAGGTAGTCTTTATATATAGGGGTCACGCTATAATCCCAGTCAGGCTTCTCACCCTGGAGAAGACAATAACTATTAAGTTTTTAAATGGCTTTTGTGGTACACTTTTGTTCCTTCAGCAGTTGAGCCTGCTCTCTCCCTCTCCTTGCTGCAAAGCTTGCACTGCTACACTCCTCCCAGTGGCTGAACTTGGCAAATCTTTCTCAGATCAAAAAAGTTAGACTGAACTTTGTCCAGCAACCTTGATTTTTTTCCCTGCTTTAGACGGTTGTACCTTCCAGTGTAAAATATAGAACGACGGGTAGCCTCTGGGACATGGTTCGCAATTACTGTCAGACTCATTGCAGACTAGTTCATTTGGCGGTTATCTTTTGAAAGAAATACTTGCAGGCTTCTTATAAGTCATGCAGAAGCTGTCACTGCTCAGAAAGTTCAGCTGCTGGTATGAAAGCAACACTGCTAGCACCATTACAGTCTTTGGGAAGCTTTGCTTGCTAATTTTTGAATGGCGAAATGGCTTTTAAGGCTACTGATGGGGTTTATAGGGAGAAATGAGTGCAGAAAAAAAGCTTTATTCATAATTCAGTCTCTGGTTGGATTGTAAGGATTTCAACTCAAAACTACATAAGAAAAGGGGAAGAGAGGGAGAAAGATGAATGGCACCATATGGGTTGCTGGAATATCAAGAAGATCAGCCGTGGGTGGGGAGCATTATGCCTATTTGATAACAAAGACAGTATGTCTGTGCCAGTACGTAAAGAACATGAAAATAGCAGTTCTCATTCTGCTTTTTCGCTAACTGAAGCTGTCTTTTGAATGGCTGGATTTGACAAGGTCATGATCTGTGTGTCTTGTGAATTTGACTGATCTTAATGACCTGAAACAGGGCAAGCAGAAACTGTCACTGTCAGAGAGAGGTTATCTGGAACACCAGAAAGAGTTAATGGAATCTAATATTTATGAGTGCAGTAGTGAAAGTTACTAACATGACATAAAAATGAGCAGTGTGCTACCTGAGCCTGTAGAAGGTGGCATGGCTGCTGTGTCACCTGCTCCTGCTCTTTATTTCTAGTTTGTGGGTAATCCAGCAAATTCCATCAGTTCTTTTTGTAACTGTTACCTGTGTATGTATGTGCATATGAGAAATACTTGCTCTTTCTTTTAAGATGTCTAATAGACTCCATTGACAGGTTTGTTGCTTTTTTTCCAACTGCTGAAGGAACAGTGGGTCAGTGATGACAGAGAATGGGTATTTTTTCCCCCAGTTGTATCTGTGCTACAGAAGCTGCTGTCAGTCATCTGTGACCAATACATCTGGAGCTGACACTTTCAGCTGAAACATTTGGGGGACATAAACAATGCTGAAAGCTCCTAGGAGAGAGTCCTTTGTCTGTGCTTTTGCATTTTTTAGCATAGCGAGCCCTGCATTGCATCCTCTCAAAGCTGCACATTACAAAAAATAGGAAGAAAGATTTTTGAAGCTGAGTTTTTTATAATCTTATACTACGGAAGCATTTTTTTTGTATTAAATAATTAAGAAATTAAGTAATTTTTTATTTTGTATTATGATTTCAGAGTGCTAGTAACAGGTAAACGTGTTTTTTGTATTTGTACAATATGTATAACTGAACATATTTCGGTTTTGCTCCAATAATGCTACTATATTATTAAGCACTTAGATGTAAATTCAGCAAGTCACTTCTGCTCTTTCCCATGCCATAAGGACATTTTTACATTTAGTTCAGTACAAAGATTTCTTTGTGTTTTACTGTTCTTCGGCCTGCAATGCTGGAGATAACCACTGGATGGAACCATTACATTTTACTTAATACGGTGATGCAAAACCTTACTGTATGTGCTTGAAATACATGCTCCTAAGGAAAAAGCTTTTGATAAATAATGATGTTACGGTTCATGCTTGATTTTTAAAAAGATGTACAAGAACTGTAAAGGAAGCAGATTTTAAGTAGTGCTTCTGTGAATTTGGACTGATCAAGAAAGGCTCTTTTCTCTTCTGCAATCTGCAGCTTCTTTATTTGGAATATTCAGAGTTGAAAACCAAGCAGAATTTAAATTGCACTTTTTGAAGTCATGAGGGCTTATAAGAAAAAAAAAATACTGTGTACACTGCACAGTAGCATTAGCCAGCAGATTACACAGCCAGAAGTTTCTCAAGACTTAATGTTGTTTGGCAGATAGCAAAAAGCTTCCACTGTGGGAGATGTTAGGCAAGAGGCTTTTAAGAAGTCATGCTTCAATTATTCTGGTTAATTAAAAAGAAAGCCTACAATTATGGCAGTAGTTGCCCCTTTTTTTTTTTTTTTTTTTTTTTTTTTTTTTTTTTTTTTTTTTTTTTTTTTTTTTTTTTTTTTTTTTTTTTTTTTTTTTTTTTTCAAATGAAGTTCAAAGTTAATTTGAGCTAAGATACGGGGTTTATTCTCTCTTGCCTTTCACTTTGAGTGGATGAACATGATGGTTGCTGTCATAACACTGTGTGCTGCATGTGGGACCTCCAGAGATGAACATTTGACTTGATCGGCAGTTTGAATTTAAAGAACGAGCTCCCCTATATTTGGAACCTTTAACAGATTCACATAGCTTCAGATCCATACCAAGATATTCTCTGCATGATGGTGAATATGAATGCAGGAAAGGATTACAGTAGAAAGCTGCATTTCTGATTTGCGAACAAGGCATTTTGATTAAATACGAATAATTCACTTCTCTGTATAGTGGTGGCAAACCATACCCTTCTTGCCCATCTTGAAGATAAATATATGGTAATAGCAACTCATTATGGTATCATCCCCTAGGTAGTAGGCAGCAGGCAACTTTCTGTGACCCAGGCTGTTTGTACTGGAGTCCTGAAATCTTTGTTTATCTTGCCTGTGGGTCAGGGGGTGTTGTGGAGGGACACTGCATTCACAGGTGGTGAACATCTGTCATAGGGCAGGTTAACAACATGCAGAGACTTCTTTATCCTCCTTTTCTGTCCTATGTTGTAGTGGTGGGCTTGGGATAAAAGGAACAACCTCCTTAGTCACGGTCTGTAATACCTTTTAAATCATCTATTTAAGAAAAGACACATTGCATATATGATACAATATAAATATTTTAACCTTTTTTGTGTGAGGGTCATACTTGTTTAATAAGGCTAAATAGCACTGGTAAAGTTGGCTCTGAAATTGTAATAGTGCCCATACCCTTTCTACCTTATGGAGTGTAAATAGAAGTTGTTCGGATAGATTATTGCACTTCTATTTAATATTTGAATCCTTTGCAGATAGTGCTGGGGTTTGTTAGTACAGTGGTTCTAAGGATCTGCACATGAACTACTGAAATACTGATTGTATTACAAAATATTTACCAAATTTGTAAAATTATACCTAAGTTAGGCTAAATCTTTAGACCCATTTTTTCCTTTGAAAGAGAAGAAAAGATCAACTTAAAATAGCCTTCATTTGTTAGGATGCTGGAGGCAATCCAGTTCCCACAGGGGAAAGAAGACATGTCTAAATTGCAGCGTGAAGTAAAGGAATGATTTAGAGTAAACTATTTGCTTCAGTGTTTTTTCAGCCTTACTTTTCAGATTGTTAAAGCCTAACAGAGAACAGCTGTGTTCCCCAGCTGCTAAACCTGCTAAACATTAACTAAACCTGCTGCTTTGTCTCCTTTGCTACAACTTGAGTGTGAAGTGGTGGCAGAGATCTTTTTCTTCACTCAACCTAGTAGTTACCTTTAAATTCATTTTAAAATACAGAAGACATTTCACAAGATTTCATAAACCAAGAATCACTTTGTTTGAGAAAGATGGCTATTCAAGCCATAAATGAAAACACAAATATCTTATTTTCCTGATAATTAGCTGCTTCACACTTATATTCATTTGCCCTTAATCTGACTTAAACTGCAAAAATGTGTTCTACCTCAAATATGAGATACTTGTCATTTTGTGGTATCTCCAGCTAGGTAACTCTACTTACTTCTACTTCTGGTTGTGAAGGATTTTCTTATATAGCTCTTGACTTAGATGGCTTGTTCTTTAGATGACTGTTGGTTTAATAAATAAAACATAAAATAGAGTTGGGGGGGGGGAGCTAAACCTAATTGTAGCTTTCCTTTAAGGAAAGTGAAAATTAATTCTGCTGTATCATTATCAGTTGTAATGTTGACATCTGCCTGTTCTTTCACAGCACCTCCCAGGTGCTGAAGTTTCCAATCTGCCCAGCTTCATACCTCCTTACCTGCCTTGCTCCTTGCAACTCGATTACTACAGTGTAATTGAGACTTTTAGGCTGCACAAACATCAGATGATGATGAGATTTTTGTTGTTGTTGTTTTTTTTTTTTTTTTCCTGGTTCAAGCCTAATTAACTGTTAACTTGTTAATTGGTGAAAATTCCTACATCAGAGATCAGAAGTTTGTGCTGCTAATTATCATGATCTGGTATGTGAAATTGTGCTGACATTGGCAATATTGGCAGACTGAAATAATTAGAACTAGGGAGAAGCAAAACCAGAGTACTTATCTAATTGATTTAATGGGATATTCAGTTTTTCATTGCCTCTCCCTGCCTCTGAAATAATAAGAATAGCGTATGAACTGCTACACATATTGGACTCTCAATTAGTATCTGAGCATATGATAAATTTATAAATTGGTGTAAAAGACTCTTAAAGAGTATATATGCATTTGTACAATATTTAAAAGGGCAGCCAGAGCAGATTGGTTTTGAACTTCTGGGGGGTTAGATGTTGTGGTTGGGTCAGCATAGCAGCATGGTGCTGCTCATGTGGTGAGTGACAACTGTGATGGTGCCCCAGGCTGGTGGCTGGAGAGGCCAGAGAACCTTGTTCATCAGTGTCAAGTCTGTTAGGGAGAGCCAGCACTGTACAGTAAGAGGGTAAACCAAGTAACAGAGAAGTGGTGGCTGTCCCATCCTTGGCAGTGTTCAAGGCCAGGCTGGATGGGGCTTTGAGCAACCTGGTTTAGTGTAGGGTGTCTCTGCCCGAGGCAGGGGGTTGGAACTGGATGAGCTTTAAGGTCCCTTCCAACTCAAACCATTCTATAATTCCAAGACTCTATGAACCTAGAATAATGTTTGAAGACCCAAAGTTTTCATTAGCATGAGGTACAGCAATAGCTTGGGTGGCCATATGTTTGGTGTTATTACAACCAATTTTTAAATAATATAATCAAAAATATTTTAGAACTATTCATTTCTACACTTTTTCATGCACAGTTGAGGTGATGTGGGGGTTTTGGTAGTTAGGTTTTTGCTTTTAAGGTGAAAACATACTCTACTTGTAGGATGATATTACTGAGCCTGTTACCTCTCTTATTTCTCGCCTTTCCATTTTATTCTTTATATTCACTGTTAGGTATTTTTCTTCTCTTTCATTTCTTATGCTCTTCTACTTGCTGATGTGTTATGATCTTTGCATCACAAGCGGCAGTGGGGAGAAGTCCGCTGCTGTGTTTGCCTGCCCATGTAGTCAGCACAGTGTAGCTGGGCATTTAGTGGGTGCAGCAGAGATGTCACACCAACACTTTATAGACAGGGGGATGCTGGCATCTGAATGGTAGCTATGATCTGTTTTGGACTTCTGTTAGGAATACAAAGAATTAGAGCTGAAGTTCAAGACAGAAATGTTGACTGGATATATGAGGCGCTGGGTGAAATCAAAGGGGATAAAACAGTATAAAGAAGGAATGATGAAGGGAAATGGAAAGCATTAAAAGATGAATTAATGGCCACTCACAAGTGTCATAAAGCAATAAATCTGGTATGAGTGTAAGGGGGAGGACCAATCCTGATGGAGCCAGTGGTGGAAGTGACCTTGTTCAGCAGGAGTAGGAGCAGCAGGCCCTGTCTCCCCTAGGCTCAGCTTCACCTCTCTGCTCTTTCCATTAGGAGAACTTCTCCCCTCACACCAGTTATCTGCCCCAACCTTGCAGTCAGGACTGTCTTGGCAGGGTTTGGTTTCTTCTTCAGTGAGCTGGAGTCAGGAGCTTTGTCAGGAGCACTGCCAGGCAGGCAGTATCTAGCCTTGCAGGAAAACATGATCACTACTTTTCAAATACCAGCCTCTGCTTAAAAAGGATTTTCTGCTTCCGTGGTAGAAAACTACAGTTCTTCTTTCTTCCCCATTGCAAATTGCCCTTGTAATTGCAAATACTGGCTTTCCTCTGATTTGAAAGAGATGAAGACCTGATGTATACCCGAGCTGAATCTTTTTCTTCTCCTGAAGTCTTGGAAAATCCTGAATGTTAAAACCCAAGAAAACCAGACTCACAGCTCCTCCTATGCCAGTCTTAGCATTCAAATGGTTTCCTGCAAATCAAAGGATTTAGTTTAAATGTACATACATGCCCTGCCTCCCTCTAACCATCTGGGTATGGAAAACTCTATAGGAAATACAGTGCTTGAGTAAGAAAATTATTTTGTTATAAATTAGTATTTTATTAAAAAGACTATTTCTTTAGTGTGAGTTAGGTTTTTCAGAGAAAACCTTTGGGAGGGGGAAGAATGTTAGAACAGCCAATAGCTTGACCACTATGGCATGTGTTGGGGCAGTGAGGTTGAAGTCCCTGATTTGAACTGAAGCATGGTGTGTGTGCTCTGTTTGCATGATGTTTAAAAAAGCCTGAACCAAATGAAAACCACAAAAAATACCCCAAAACCACACACAGAACTAAAGTTTTAGATGACCCTTGATCAGTTATACAGCTTTTGTTACACCCCAATGTATCATACCAGGAATCAACTTTGTGCGAATCCTCAAATTCAGCTGTTCCCTTTCAAAAGTTCTGAGGTCTTTTCCACTAAGTACATGAAAACTGCATACAGATCCAACAAAAAACCACCCCTGTCTAAAATACATGGAACACAATCCAGCCTGTCAGTCATCTGCCACTTGTTCAGAGTTTTTTCTGTTGGAGACAGAAGACGAGGTTATTTATGAGCATGCACACTCGTGGCTTTGGCTTCATGTTTTGTATAGCACGGATCTTAGTGCCTGTGTATAATAACGTGACCTGTAATTCTCAGACTTTAGGTCCCCAGGTAAATGACTGCCATGGGCTGATGAACAAGGACATTTCAGTAACGTCTTCCGAAGTTAAACTGACAGGTTAGAGTCAGTCTGTGAGTATACTGTCACATATTACCCAGGGAGCATGCAGTAGGGTCAAGCAGTAGTTTAAAATGAACTAATCCCAGTGAAAGTCTCTGCATCCTTCGGTTCAATTTTTCAGAAACAAAGTGAGAATCTAAGAAAAAGCCTCTGACTTCTTCCTTTTTTTTTTTTTTTTTTTTTTTTTTTTTTTTTTTTTT